>JAUDYM010000028.1:0-280013 GCA_030407015.1 Armillaria fumosa | reverse complement strand
TTGCTGCTTTCCTCTATAGTTCTCGTTCTTTGTTCGGTCTTGCGCGACTCCAGTTGGTCGTTCGTCCTCCTCTCTAGCAAGTCGAACCCATCAAACCAGACTGCTTCCTCGTTGAGTTCATGGACAAACATCGTTCACGGTCATCTTATACGGCTTCCTGAACGCATCGCACGTCGATAACCAGTCTCCGGACAATATTCTTCATCGGTGGGAGGAGTAGCGTCCGGAGCTCCTTCATGTACGCGTAGTTCGCATGCTCGCATAGACTATACGATGGCGGCACGTCGCCCATAATGGTCGCTTGGCGGGGACACTCCTCGTCGCTGTCTCCCTCATCGCCATGCATCGACGGACAGGGATGTTCAGCGCGGGACACCTCTAGCATCGTACTGGACATCCGTTGGTCGCACGGGGTTACCCAGAACCCATCCAATATTCGATTCTGTGCCCAGTCGCCCAAGGCCATACTTTTCGCACTGCGGTCCTCTAACGACCGCTGCTCGATCTCAGGATCTTCCTTCTACTCCTCTACGACATCGCTCGCATCCATATTGAGGTCCTCGTCGCTCCCATGAGCTCGTATCGCTGCCCGTTAAGCTAATAGTTGCTGGAGCCCATCCTCTCGTGTCTCGTAACGATTTGCGGCGACCAGGGACCTGAACTGGCGCATCCTCGCCTGCTTCAACCACAACCTGTCTTGGACAGTCTCGAGGGTACGCCGCACGGAACCATCAGCAAAGGTAAGGAAATCCTCGACTGCGGCTCTCGCTTCATCATCGATATCCTTCGAACCCAGCATCCCCAGCGCCTCCTGATCCTCTATTCGGGCATACGCTCTCCGAAACAGACCATCTCTGCGGCATTGCTTACACGTCGCATCAATCCCAGGCCACGTTTCGGGATCCTCGTTGGACATGCACCCGACACGGTCACGGCTCAAGTCGCGCTCGCGAGTGGCTTCCCGATAGCAAACGCCGCAGTGGCTCGTCTTGTGGCGATCGTGGTCACGACAGATGCCCACGATACCTAGAGTTGGGAAACACACAGCGCGCTTCGCTAAGCCAAGACCGTGGTTGATATGAGGGTAGTTTATTCGACAAATGGCACATGAGGAGCTGAGGATATTGCGATAGTGTTGGTAAGGGGAAAGCCGTTCAGGATACGATAGACCGTTCGAGCTATTGGTGGTGGGAGTAGTCGGGGGAGCAAAGAACACATAGTGTCCGAGATATCAACCGGGTCGAGTACATTGACGGCATGATGCCAAAACAGATGTGTTTCTGCTAGAAAAGATGCAGGTCAGACGCTACACAATATTTCCTAGAAGAATACAACGAACGAAGGATCAAAGGATAAAAAACAGAACGTGAGGACTGTTTCGACAAGTAGGGGACATCGGTAGTTGTGCGAACGGCAAGCGAAAACCCATCAGAGATACGCACAGGATCACGGTCACCGTCAACGACGTCTTGGCAAAGGGAAAAGTCGTGCCTAGCAGCGTCGAGAATATGAAACATTTCAGTGAATGGACAACAACGACCACTTTCAATTCGCGCCAATCAGAATGCACGAAGGTCCACGTCACTCGAACCTAAGTCGGAGATGGCGAGGGATGAAATGACGAGATGGTGACGGACGTCGTGCTCGATTCCTCAGAGTCATGTAAATAGACGGCAAGGACGAAGTGGTGGTGTCAATTTAAGAAGTAACGGACGGGACAGAAGTCGTCGTCGTTGAGGGCGGAAGAGAAGACATTGAGGTAGCGGTGAACATTGAGGACGTTCGAGGGTGGCACGGATGTCATTGAAAATGTCGAGCTTGACGTGGACGTTGTTGAGATGGTGGAGGAGCTGGTGGTAGCAGTGGTCGTCCTGGAAAAATGTGAGCCAAACTCGGGGCAAAAGATATATCAGCGACGTACATGATAGGCGTCGAAGAAGTCGAGCTGGTAGACATATCCCTGCGCTTGGTGCTTGCAGTTGTGCTCCCGACCACGTCGCTCATTATTGAACACCAGGAGAAAGTCGTTGGCGGTAAAGGGGGGTGGACAAGTAAGCCACCTTCGGACGACGACGACTGCCATACAACGGCGAGAATCGTGAAGGTCGTCCACTTAGGTATGTTTGGTGCTGAGACAGCTGCTTAGCTCGTGTCTACTGAGCTTGATGCGGGGAATGAGCTGCAGTCGCAGCAAGAGGCAGGGATAGTAGTAAAATCATGCGGGGTGTTCGAGGACAGATTCTGCCTATGCAGACAGGTGACCCTTTAGCGGCACCTTTCTTCATCTCGCCTGGCAGAAAGACGAGCCTCGATGCGCTAGATCCCGGGTAGAATCCTGCTACATAGAGGCACGTCTTTTCAAAGCGAAGATGCCCATCACCTTTACATTTGCGTGTGTGAGTATTGTAGTCAGGAGTATCTCTCGATTCGACATAGACGTGGCATCCAGTGGTGGCGAGAATAGAAGGACGCGACATCCTAAGTGCATATCCTCAGAATCGTCTCGTAACTTGTATCAAGTTGGAAGCTTTTGAGGTACTTGATCGAATCAAACTATGATATTGGAATAAGGACACTGCGATTGAGTAGGTGTAAGGGGCGGGCTACAAGACATCTGCCTTTCGAGCTCTACGATCCTTCCTGGTTTGTCCATGGTCGCTCGCGTCCACAAATACAAGAGGACGACGGTCCTGTATCAATCGCAGCAAACCGAGTCCTTGACGATGATGATACCCGGGTGCCTTGTATTTTGAGTCGAATGGGATGGGTCTCTCCGTAGGAAAGAAAACACGGTGTGCCGTCATCTGGAGATGAAGGTCAGCAAGAGTCGAAAAGGATGGGGTAAGGAAGCTTACATGTCATAGAACGTCTCTCTGCTCTCCGCGAGCTGCACCCTCACGTTCCGTCAATATGCCCAAATCATCTCCAAACACCAGTCCAACATCTCCGCTTCCAACCTTGGAGCTCGACCGACGAGCTCATGCACGCCTGGCATCCAGCTGTCTACGTCCGACGTCACAGGAAAGACCAATCTCTCAGATTCTCCAGCGAGATGATGCCGTCTCTCCCAAAGAATGAGCGCATCCACGACGCGTGTAGGTGGCCAGTCCCAACCTTGAGTGTCTCCAACTCTTTGCACAGCCCGCCCTGAAGCATAGCATCGTCATCGCTTCTGCCGATGGTGACGACGTTCACTGCTAGCCTCTTTAAACACGACACAGATCCAAAGAACGACCCTAAATCCGTGAGACTGCTGAAGAACACACCATCGAGTGTAAGGCTTGCACCGAGGGCGAGAGCACCAAGTACGATAGCGGCAGTGGTGACGCCTGCAATGAGGGCCGCACGATTGACGTTACTGAAACCCACATCGGAGCTGGCGAGGGATGTGGGCATATCTGTCGTGTGTGTGGTGAGCTGACCGGAGATGGAAGTGACGATGGTTGTGAGGGATGTCTTGCTCGATTCGGCGGAGGTCATGGTAATGGAAAGCGAGGACGTGGTGGTGTCCGTTTGGGGGGTGGTCGACGCGACAGGTCGTCGTGATTGAAGGCGGGAGAGAAGACATCGAGGACGATGTTGACGGCGGCGCAGATGTTTTTGGAGAATGTCGAGCTCGACGCCGACGATGCTGAGATGGCGCTGGTGTTGCTGGTCGGTCTGGAAAAACGTGAGCCATAATCAGGGCAAAAGATGTGTTGGAGGCATACATGATGGACGTCGACGGCGTCGAAGAGGGGGTAGAACTCAAAGACGTCGAGGTGGAGGACGTATCACTGGTGCTTGAGGACGTGCTCCCGCCTGCATCACTCGCTGAGGGTGTCGATCTCCATCGTCTTGTAACCTTTCATCTATCATCCGCGTCAACAGTACTCCATAGGGCCTACCCTGGACCACTCCCGTTAGCATTCCATCTGATTCTGTTCTTGAAGATCCCTTCGTTCGAACATTTGGACTCCGAGGTCAGTATGTCTCGCCATTGCTTGTATTTCTTCAAGTCGAGCCTCTGAGGATGGTACGAAATGGTGATGTCTTGAAGACGAAGACGGCGAGGAAAGATAGTGCAGGGCCCGCTTGTTGGAGGCCCTGCTGGTCACTTGGATTCGGAACCCGATCCCCGTGAGCATACAAGGGATGCTGAAAGGTTCCAGCCTGATTTTCGTCGACACCGATGGCGACATGGAACAGCATTTTCCTGCCGTCGCTACCTGGTAGTCGATATCATCGTGGGTGGGGGGGTCTGAGAAAGTAGAGTTGCAAGACGTCGCAGCAGCGGTGTGATGGCGATAGCGATGACGACGAGGACGATTGACAAGGTCCTTCCGATCGTGCTGGTGTATTGTCTCTTGAAAAAACGCGTCTCCGTGGCATTTGAGGGCCGGGAGAAAGGGTTGTTGGTAGGCGAAAGGGAGTGAGCCTGTCAACGGGATTCAAACGACGAAGGCAGCCAAACTATAAAGAGGAACATCGTAATGATATTCCACTTAGTTGGCGGTTGTGGTGGTGCCACAGATGTACTCGTCCCCACTATCCTAGATGGCGGAGAATGGGTGTAGTCGCCATCAGATGCGAGGGAGGGGCAAATCTTGTGAAAAGTCGTCGTCGGCCTCAAGACGACGACGACGACTACCAATCCAACGGTGTACTTCATAAGGTTGGATGGTGTTCATGGAGGAGACGTCATTTCTGGAGGCACTTGAAGGCCCAGAGAACTCGTCGTCGCCGTTAGAGGGAGGGAGGATCGTGTTGACCTTGTGACGACAAGCTTAACGAAAGTATACACCGCAGCTATTGCACATCCGGAGGGTTTCAACATCGTAACAGCTATGGTGGGCAGGCTGAAGAGGTCGGCGGTCGTCGTAGTGAAAAAAGTGGGGATTTCGACGACTGCGGCAGGCAAACGACGAACACGGGGGCCTAAAAACCGTTCTCGTCGTGTCTCATAGTGGTCCTGCTGCAGTACATACCGCGGCCGAGGTACCAGGAATCTTGGAGAGATGTCGCCATTGTTTTGAGGTTGGCAGCGGTGCCAACAGAGTCGTCCAGTCATCACGGGAGAATGGAGGGAGCTTAGTGAGCGTGCGAGAGGGTCGGAAACATCCATATTGTGCTTCTAAGTCGTTGGTAATGAGCCTGTAACTATCCGATAAAATTTGATGAGCTGCAGCAACAAAAAAGACAGAAATGACGCACTATGGTGACCAAAGCAAGCAAACGACGAGTGTAAATGCCACAGAACTGGTCCTCAGTATATCTCCTAGTGCTCCTGCTGCAGTATATACCGCAGAAAGGTAGCAGGAGTGGGGAAAACCTGTCGTTGAGTTTGAAGTCGGAAAGGGATTGCTGCGAGGGCTTTCTAGTCGTCGGGGATTAAGGATGGGTCCCGTAGTCACTGGGGAGCGTTTCCGGCACGAATATAACCTTCATTGATCACTGAGAGTGAGCCTGTATCAATCCTATGAAAATTCGTCAGCCACAGCAATAAAAAAAACAGAGATGACGCACCTTGGCACCTAAATCGACACTCACGTCGATTATGCAGTCCTGCCGCCTCACAGGTACTGTCAGACACCAGCCAGTGACCACCTGGCATGCCTTTGAGGTCCTCCTAGCTCGCGGCGCGGTCTGAGAGCGAAACGGCGCCAGCGACGGGCATGGTCAGTACCAAGTCGCCAAAATCCGGGACTTGCCAATTTGGACACAGATTCTGTCACGTGGTGACCGGCTATCAATCTTGAACTTCGCACCGGCCATACGCCTCGCTGGCCCCGTTTCGCTTTGAGACCGAGGCGGCGAGCTACGAGGACATTAGGGATATTCCAACAGGTTATTGCATAGGTCTGGCAATACTTCCGAGATGATAGGGCTGCATAATCGACGTGGGAGTCGGTTCTGTTGTCCAGGTGGGTGATTTCTGTCATTGCTATTGCTATTGCTAATGAATCTCTGTAGGAATTTTGCCAGCTCATTTCTAACGTTGAAATAACATCATATGGATGTCTTTGACACTTATCCGTGACTACAGGGCTCCCCGTTCCCCCGCGATTACAGGACGACTCTCACGACATTGCATCCCACTCTGCAAGCAACGGCCACTGTTCTCCTTGACTCCAGTACTACGACTTCATTAAATACTGCAGCAGTACCACTGGAATGCTTGTCTGAGGCTGTTTTTATGACCCCCGTCTTATGTGTAGGCTCGTCGCCTGCCTCGATACGCCATTTCCACTTCTACCACTCACCACGATGGTCGCCGATTCCTGCGCGTCGTCAGTCCAGCGGAAACGACTTCAACGCTCTCTCGAGTAGCATTCATTGCAACGTCGACATCACCCTGCACCCTACTATTGTACTGTTCCCGTTGCCGCCACTGTCTCTCTCAACACTCCCTTACTAACATCTCACGGCGACTACGAACTTCCTCTGGCTGCGTGTGCTCCGTGGGACCTATAACACCCTTAAGATACTGTCCTAAGCTATGCATTACGTGGCACTTAGGCGCCTGCCTACCCGCAGTCAAGTACGTGCCTATTCTCCCGGCCTAAACGTGATGCTAACTCTCGTCCTAGCGTAATTCACTGCGTCTACGTACGTCCTCCTTCTGTCTCCCTTTACCGTCTCCTTGTTTCTTTTTGGCAACGTACCACCTCGAAGCTTCGTTAGAGTGATTGGAGACCCTGAATCCACTGGAGAATGGATCATCGGTACGTCGCATCCTCTGATCATAGCACCAATCCTCTAACTAGCAACCTATAGATAGACCACGAGCATATCTGTAAATCTGAGCTCAGAATAAAATTTGTGTCTGTCCAATACCATCCCCTTAAGAATCCTACGCGTCTCTCCCACGAACACGTTCCTTCCGGTCATACGTCCTTCGCAGCTCAATGCGAGATGCGCCTCGTTTGACAGACAACGAAATCCATTTGCAGATATCTTTAAGCTTTCCTTACCAACATACCGATACTCAGCGTTCGACGTGTGCTCCCATCAAAGCCCACGGTTCAGCATCGTCTTTCATTCTCAAAGGCTCCGAACGCCTTTCTAGGCCCAAGTTTCCTCAAGATCATCACCCTCGCTTTCGATATCGGCGCGTTGCGGAGAGCAACGTCGGCACCGTAGCGCAAACCCCTGCATACAGTACCTTTTAGGGTATGTTCAAGAGAGCTGACGAAATTCGTATTGTACCGAGATGTATGGTCGTCTCGTGAGCTACGGTAAGTCTTGCTCATTTTGCTCTTGTTTCGTTCACCAACAGTTGGCAGATATGACTTCTCAGCCTTCGTATTACCATCCTGCAGGAGTGCAGATTGGATTCACTTGCTATCAAGGTCCCCGTCGTCTGCGGAGCAAGACTGCACATGTCTATGGAGGTCAGACTTGTAGCTTGTGTTGACGAGCATCCCTGGAGTACAGATATACGCCTCTATGCACCGTCTTCGTTTACAGCGAGTCTACCTTCCGTTCGATATCGTTCTAAAGCTCACCGTCCACCTGTGTAGGCCACGAGATCGCTTCGAATATATGTATCGACTTCCTGCAAGCAAGGTAAAGTTCTCGTTAGTATATTCTTTCCGTGTGTTTTACTGACGGCATTGGTGCATACATTCGTGCGAGGAAAACTAGCAAGAGTGAGAATTTCTTGTATCAATTTCTCTAATGATTTGCTAAAAAAAAAAAAAAAGGCTCGACAGTCCTGAAGCGACAGACGACAGTTGAGGTCAGTGAAGGAGCATTTTACAACGATCCACTCACCTTAACTCATTATCTACAGTTTTACATGGAATCCCTCAAGAACCACGCGGCCGCCTGTGCCCGTCAACGCAGCCGTTCCAGTAGCTCACCGCAAGGTCAATAGTTCTGCACTCCCTCAGTCGAAGGCAAGACCAAGCTGTCCGGGTCTTGGAACGTCCTACTCAAGGTAACGCCTTTTGCTGACTACGCTTGAGACACGACCTCATAGAAGTTTTCGTCCAATCTAGAATCGATCGATTTCTGGATATACAATGGTTTCCACAATACATACCCGCGACCAGTATGGATCACTCAGCGGTTTTCAGCCAGTGGCGCAACGACGAGGGTGAACAGAGTATGAGGATGCGCCATCTGTAGTAGAAGGAAAGGTCGGCGAGGCATTTGCTACATGTTTTCTTTCAAGGTCAGCTGTTCGATGCACAACGTCTGAGACAGAGCTCATACAAGACTTCGTTCTGTCCAGCTTCGATCTTGAGAACACGGGCATTTATGGGTTGCGCTGTCAATGGCTCAGCATATCCTCAAGCGTGGTTTTGTAAGCCATCCTTAGTTCAATTTTTAAACAGTTTACCAACAATAATCCAGTGAACATACCTGTGAGCGCCAGTCCAGCCGGTGGAGACGACTTTAGCACTATCTCGAGTAACTTATATTTTTGAGCTCGATCTCCGCTGTCTCTTACCACATTTCATTTCTCCCCGGGCGCATCTACTACACCCTCCTCGGCCCATCGTTCGACGTTCGTTTTTTATACTCCTTCCCTCGCTCCATTGCTTAACAAACTCCAGAATATTTATCACGCTCTTCAAATCCTAGCCATATCGATAGCCTCCTTGAACATCCACGTCTGCGTGAACTCGTCATCGATGACTCTGTCAACCCCGTTTCCTTACCTTGACAGCACTCTCCGCTTCGATGTGGTTCCTTAAAAACGATGACGCATGCAACCGCTCACTTTGACGGGTGTTCCCCATCATGAGGACCCAGAATCACAGTCCCCCAACGTGGCATTCTTTTGCGTTGGGGGAACATGATGAGGATGCTCGAAATAAGGATGCGCTCGAGGGACGCGGAGGTCAGAGCGCCGTTTTACAGAGGATCCAGGACCGATCCGACGAGAGAGCTTCCCGTAAGGCTTAATCATGACTTCGATTGCTTGGCCAGAACGACAGGCCCCTTCAAATCAAATATCCGCGCGGCGATCCGCATGTTGGACTCGACCTTGAAAGTTGTATATCGTTCACCAGTAAGTGTCAACTCTATTTCTACGTGCCCTCATTTAACAGATTTTTTTGTACATATTTCGTGGTACATTTCGACACGTTCCATCTGTCTTCATATGCGAAGGGGGTGCGGTTCTTTGCGTTCAGCTGGGTGGTGCATAGTTGGTGTTTATTTGTCTGAAGGGTTCGCTTCGATCGCTGCTGACTGCTTTTGTGCTGGAGAGTATAACAGGCCTTATTCGTGTATAGAACCACTCGTAGAGAATGATACGGGCTCGCCGTAACTACTGTGCTACTCCTTCATTTGTGCCGTCTCGTTGATATTTTCCAGTTAACTATTTTCAGAGAATCCAAGTCCCGAGGAGAGCACAACGTTGGGATATTGATCACACTCACCGTGGTTAGTAGAGGTCTGGATTAGGGACGGAAGGTTCATAGTGAGTTTACAAGTAAGTTTACAGTTTCTAGATTCTTATTTCGAGCAGAGTGTCACCATCAAGCAAATACATCAAGTACGTTGCCGTCTAGATATGCTCACAGCTAAGTCAGTTCAGGCGAGACTGAGTTGATGGTACAAATTTGTCCCAAAACGATGTGGTGTCATCCCGCAAGTGCGGACCACTCACCATCAGACTTAATAAAGTTTAAGTCGTCATGACTGCGAATTATTTGCCGGAGGCAGCGTATCAGGTTCCCCCGTGCTGAGCTACGCATCACTAATGCCTCAAATTGCACCCAGACGACGTATCGACGTCCGGCGAGCAAGGTAGGTTCATCCATACTTGCACCTTCGACTTCATCCGTTTACTCTCAAACTGGATCAGCCACTTAACGCTCTCGACACCTGAAATTTCTCCGGGACGACGTATTGAGGTTCGGAGATCTGTACATGACGATGTATGTTCATTTGTACTTGTACCTTCATTCATTCACTTACAATCTAGACCATCTAACTAATGCTCTCGACATTAGAAATTAGCCCTAGACGATGTATCGCCGTCCAGGAATCACTCTATACCGCAAGGTAAGTTCATTATAGCTGTATACTCGTCTTTACTCATCTATTCTCAGCCACCCTGCGCAAAATTGCACTGAGACGACGTATCGTCGTCCGGCGAACGGGGTAAGTCTATCATTTGTATTTTCGGCTACATCTAACAAATCTATCTTCAGACTAAAACCCAATATCTACGATGACAAACATCACTGCGAGATGACGTGTTTCCGTCCGGCGAGCTTGATTATGGCTCAACTCAGTTGACATAGCCATCAGGACTGGCATTGTTTTGAGACGATGGATCGACCTCGCTTTTGGAGCTTGTCGCCTGCAAATAATGTAAGTCATTCGTTCGAATACTTGCATCAAAATTGATATTTTCTTCACAGTATATCGAACCCAGTTCTTGCGTTGGGGAGCTGATGTCCGGAATGATCATGCTAAGTCCCTTGTGATGATAAATATTGCCTCGGATTCATTGACCGGTTTGTTTGGAGGACAACACATTGTGGCGCTAGTGTTCCTCCCGTGGATTACGATCATGATAAGTCCTCAATCCCTGGTTACTCCGGGCCGTTTAGGGTCAATTACAACGATTTTCTTCATAGATTCGGACCGATTTTTTCGTGACTCAAACCTTGTACCTACCTTTGAACACGGTAAGTCATTCTTAAGCTTATTCATGAGCTCCATTCTGACGCATGTCTCAGGAAAATTTGATGAACTTTGACTCAAAATTTTTGGGCGAAGCAGTAAGCCGGCGGCAAGTACATTACCGTTCCAAACTAAGCGCATCGTCGAGTCAGTTCCGAGCGAGGAGCTGACCGGTTTGCTACCAGATTTTGGACCGAAATTCTCTTTTTGAAGGAAATTAGGCCATTTTTGAGACCTTTGGTCATCGATAACCCAAAACACAGCGGTAAGCACGAATTTTTGTTTTTGGCTTACTTTACTGACTTTGTCGTTCAATTCAGGACTTGAAAAACTCAAAACTCAACCCTGGGGGCCAGAAATACGGCTATAAAGCGAGGTAAACTTCATATCCAAGGTTTTCTTGGATTGGTACTGACACTTGATGTAGGACGACTTTTTGGACTGAAACAGTGAAACAACTCTGCGAAACAAGATCGTGCGGGAGCGGTAAAGTGCAGTACGGGTGTTTTCCAGAATTGCGCCAAGTTTGTGGTAAAATCCAGACACCAAACGACGACTTGAGAGCGAAACGGTGCGAGGACTGAATTATATTTTTGAGGAAGTGGTGGTTTATGGCGAGGATGGTGGGCTCACCAGGACCCATTAGACTTTGTAGCAAGTCTAAGTCATCATGATTGCGGAATTTTAGCCCGGGGCAACGTACCGACTTCCCGCGGACTGAGCTATGCATTACTGACAAAGTAAGTCGGTTGCTCGAGGCCTGTACCACAGTTGCTGAGGATTTTCGTCCCAATACAACGAATCGTCGTCCCGCGAGTTAGGCTATATACCGAGATCATCTCAAATATATTTCCGGAAGTCTTCGCCACCGATGCTGCAGATTTCTGTTCCAAATTAGCGCATAGTCGTCTGGCGAGCGGGGACTATGCACCATCCAAGTATGGCATTGGTTTCAATGAAGTCTGGTTGCTCATTTTTACCACGGCGCGGCGCAGCGTCTTCCCGGAAGCTAGGCTAGACATCTCGATCAGCTCTTGTTCGATTGGACGGTGAGTGACAGGCATTTCAATATAATATGTATCTCATTGTTTGATAACAACATGATGGTAACGAACGAGTTTTGCCTCAGGGCGGCTCGTAATCCCATCGAGAAGATACCAGACACCAGTTGTGAGTACAGCTAGTCACCCCCTTCTCTTGTAGCTGTTGGCTCTCAGCTAAATAGCGGTGAACAGATATACGACTTAATCTGATGCATATGGGACATACCTGCTAACTACAACGCCAGCACGCTGAAGTCATGCATTCATGAAGGTTCGAAGTATGTATTTCTCTCGATGCTATTTCCCGCTTTGTCTAATGCCATGTCAAATCCTTCAAAGATACCTCGGTAAAGTAAGGAGTTTTCGGAACATTCAAAAACGGAGAGGTCCAGCAACTGGAAAAGCATTTCGTGCATTAGAACATGCCCCAAGACGACGTCTCAACATGCCGTGAGCCGACCCGTGGTAACTGCAAAGTTTGGTTGTCTTATATGACGATCTAATCGCTTTGACTACTAAATTTGACTCCAAACTTTCCGACGTTCATGGCAGAAGCAGTCATCAAGGTATGTGTAGTATATTGGTGTTGGATTCATATCTGATGTCCTATAGATTAGAAGGTGCACAGATCTTGTACCGACGATGTCACCGGTAGTAGTTCAAGAATTAAATGTTATTTGGAGTGTTACTGACAGTTTTCGAACCAGTGGACCTACATGCATCGTGAAATGGAAGGTTTTCGAAGGGGTCTGCATGCATCAGTTCACAGGTAAGCAGCATTCAGGGAGTATTGATGACTTGGGGCTTCTCTAGCTACATGTGAACGAAGGAACACTCAGACAGAAGGAGATATACTTGCGGGAGTCAAGGTTATAACCGGATGGACACATTGAAAGATATCAGAGTTAGCGCAGGTCTATAAATTGGTATAATCCTCTTCTTGCTGTCGATAGACGTCTTCGTTTCGGTGCCCATGATCAAATGAATTCATGGCTGGATTCCCTGAGTCGAACCCCGTAGTATAGATGAGCTACTCACCAAAGATCTTCTCGTACAGCACGTGGGCCATGTACATTATTTCAAGGGGGATGTTCGGCACATTTCTCAGCCTGTACTGTTCAGGAACATGTCGTGGTGCTGACTTTGATGCAGAAGGCGCACCATCCTTACAAATTTGGTGTTCACGTAAAGAAAGATGCACTTCTGCACAGTGGATCCTGGGTAGAATCCGATCATGTAGAGGTGCATCTTCCTCAAGAAACAAGCTAGACAAAGGACGAGCATGGGCCCCATACACTCTGACTTTCAGCTCAACAAAGATGCATCTCTATGCGCTGGATCCTGGGTAGAATCCGGCTACATAGGGCCACGTCTTCCCTAAGCTGCAGGGTATTACAGGGCTCATGCAAAATCGGCCAATGAAGACAGCGAGCGGGAGGAGGTGGTGGGGAATATTAACAAAAAGAGAAGTCAACAAACATACCATTTTGGGATGTTATTTGAGTTTATTTGGTCTTCAAACACGTATCATCATCAACATTGCCACCAGCAGGCTACTTTACTCTGACACAGCGATGCATAATACTCGGTCGATCAAAGTCGATCACATACACTCAAATTTAAAAAAAGCGGATCCAGTAATGATCAAAGTGTGCATATTGGGAATGATATCTTACATACCAATGCCATATTCAAGGAATTCACACCAAAAATAAGTGGATCAGGTCGACGGAGGTACTAGATAATCAAATAAATATATAAAGACTTGCACATATCTGTTTTACGTCCACTGGCACATAAATGAAGTGTACACTTCCGCTAGAAGGCAACAAGGAGTTAACCAAACAAATTAGGTGTCAACAAGTTGACACTTGTTTGGCTAAGTCTTCGGCACTCTCCTAAAGCGGTCCCATTATTGCAGGGATTGCATGGTAAACATACAGAAAATTAATTCATCAGTGATAAAAGGATATTGAGACCATTAGGAACATGCATTGACTAACATAATAGCCTACTGAAAGATTATACACTTGCTTAAAGGTATATTCGATAACAAGTCAAGTGTCATATCTACACTGGATATATGCGCATGGAACACGATGTAGAGAGAGAAAGGGAAGGACTATGGTCATCCTACAATGCACATTGAGGTTGTGTACAACCACCAGGGACCGTAGGTATTGCCAGGGTACTTAACAATCATTATCGCAGTTGGGGACACACAGCTCACTGCTAGGAGGGTGGTCCACGTCCAGTACTTAGTCCCTGAGGCACAAATTATAATGGTGAGGATATAAATAACCTGCCGCACTACTTGGGCACATCATAGCATAGTTAATCACATGAAGATAGCATTAACACATGAAATCGCCAAGTGAGACATGTTTCCCAAAAGGGATGGTGCTCGATCACAAATAGCCCTCCTCCGTCCCCATTTCTACAGTATTTTGCCATCGTCAAGCGAACGGAGCACCGGAATGGCTCGGAATTGGTGCCCAAATGTTCGCATTATCAAGGGCTATCGATGGACACCGAAATCAGCACTGTGCTTTGCACAGCGCCTCTGACGATGGCCTCGCACTGGTTTTCCAAACACCCCCCATCGGCACGAGCTGGCATCGACGAAAAATGCCTCGGCTGGAATGAAAAAAATGGGAGTCGATAGTTCACATATCGACGACGAATTTTGCTCTATAAATCGAAGCGAGCCGGCCAGCGGTTACGGCGACGATGGACAGGGAACTCACGAGGGATTTAGTAGCTAAATCCCTGGATTATAACACTAGGTTTTCCGGGAGGTGTTCCGAGTGCTGTACGAGCGTGCAGACGTCTGTAGGTGCATGTAAGGGCTTGCGCAACGCTCCGCGGTGCGGGACCGCGCACGTATGGGGCTGTTTTTCATCCCTGCACGTACTAATTTGTCCTACTGCTTTACTCACATCTCTTGCCAAGGTGCACGACCTTCCATTCACCTATGTATGTGTGTTTGTGTATTGTATTCTTTATTCTTTTCTATTGCGGTAATAATTGATGCGTGTACAAAAAAAAATTACGCTGACTTTAACTGAACACCTTCATCACACTGCGCGGTGTGGGACTGCACCTGTGTGGGGGCTCGTCGCCCATGCACCGTGCACATGCACACACACGCACACGCATGCATACACACACGTATGACACATGCCCCCTCACACCGCGGTGCAGGACCGCCCACTGAGACCTGCCATCTCCCCGTGGCTCGTTCCTGTGTGGGCTCCGTGCACTGCCTCCCCTCTCCGACCCTCCTCTCCTTTTTTTTTGGACTGCTTTCCAACCCTAGAATCAGGTTAGGGTCTCTTAGGGTTCTAAAATATTCCTATACCCCTTCATGTGCACCGCCAATCAATAAGGCATAAGGCATATACACCCACTAGAAACTGTCAGTGTTGCCAGGGTACTTAATAATCATCATCGCAGTTGGGGACACACAGCTCACTGCTAGCAGGGTGGTCCACGTCCAGTACTTAGTCCCTGAGGCTCAAATTATAATGGTGAGGATATAAATAACCTGCTGCACTATGTGGGCACGTCATAGCATATATTAATCACATGAAGATAGATATAACACATGAAATCGCCAGGTGAGACATGTTTCCCAAAAGGGATGGTGCTCGATCACAAATAGCCCTCCTCTGTCCCCATTTCTACAGTATTTTTCCATCGTCAAGCGAACGGAGCACCGGAATGGCTCGGAATTGGTGCCCAAATGTTCGCATTTTCAAGGGCTATCGATGGACACCAAAACCGGCGCTGTGCTTCGCACAGCACCTCTGACGATGGCCTCGCACTGGTTTTCCAAACACCCCCCACCGGCACGAGCTGGCATCGACAAAAAACACCTTGGCTGGAACGAAAAAAAACAGGAGTCGAAAGTTCACATATGAACGATGAATTTTCCTCTATAACTTGAAGCGAGCCGGCCAGCGGATACGGTGACGATGGACAGGGAACTCACGAGGGATTTAGTAGCTAAATCCCTGGATTATAACACTAGGATCTTGTTTTACCCTCCTCGCCGCAGGTGGTGAAGCCTCTTGCCACCATCGTTAATGTCCGTGTGCATATTCTAGACCTACACTATGATGATTGCCTCCTCACATACTGGATTTAATTCTATACAACACCGCCCGGGCGAAGAATCCTGCGAGAGATTGATTGCCGGGGTACGTGGTATCAACTATCTCTCAAACGCTTACGATCTGGCAGTCTAGAACACGGTAATCAAAGGACATCGGTTGGTTGCCGTTTTATTACTCGCGCGTTGCAAGGGGTTGCACCTACAATATTTATTGCCTGCAACCTAGAATGGGGCCGGACCTGCATTGTTCTGCTATCGAGATCATGAATCTCGTTTTCACGTCAGCTGTATATCTGGTCTTATCGATGTGTGCGTGGCTTTCATTGAGCAACGCAGCCTAGAGCTTGTTTCGTATAACCAAGGCTTTGATTGCCGTCAGCCCTCCTCATGTTTGTGGAGAGCGATGAATAGGTCTCCGTCTCAGGTGTGGTCTTTTACTTGTCTTTATTTGTAGCCGACGATAGCCCAAGCATAAAAGCGAGCCCCTCTTTTCCACACAGCAGAACCGTCGATGGCTGGCATACTACAGAACTTGCCAAAGGAGCGGAAGAATCGCGTCATCCAAGGGGGAGGTCCAAGGTGCTTTCAAGGAAGCCTTCCTGTCGAAACACCTGTCGACGTTTGGACTGCAGGACAGATCTACCGTCCGACCAAGGAATTTGTGCTGCTTGGATATTGCAGCATGGTTTTTGACGACAACGAGCTGGGCGTTGTTTGTACTTGGGAGTGCGTCAAGGCTCGTAAGTCGTCTTCGCATGGCGTCCAAGCAATGTATCATTTACGCGTCCTTGATAGATGTTTCGGATATGACGAACCAGGTATCTCTAGCCGTGGTCCTTAGTGCTTTAAAGATAGGATTTGACATTTCCCTCTAGCCACAGAGGGATCGGGACAACGAATATTGGAAGCTGTGTCGCCTGTAGTCATGCTATTGGAACTTGGAGGTATATCCTTAGCTATCCTTCTGGAACATCATACGGCGTAGTAGACACTCAGCGTTTAGTTCAAGTCAGCGGTGGGCAAAGGCGTCGTATTGGGAAGATACCGCTTCAGTACAAAGAAAGGGGACAAAGAGTAAAAACAGTGATTTCTAAAGTTTGAGTATTAGAAAAAAACAAGCTCGCTTCTGTAAGCGGAGCGATATCCAGCAGGGTGCAGACGATTAGACTGGATCGGGATAACCGGCCAGACAAACAGTTGCAACACGGAGCTGAACAACAAAAGAAAATACCGGTCTAGGCACAACAGAATTCCACTTGACCTCTTGCCGTGACGACTCTGTGTCTCTGACTGAATCTCTTCGGCTGGAGATTCGACCGGTAGGGACCATATCCGGGGAAAAGCACACTGCCGAGGGTGCAAAAAACCAGAATGGAGGTCCCCCTACTGTGTTGGGAGGTAGGCAATGCACATATGTCGTTTAGCAGGCTTTTCGCTGGAAGTTGCACTGGGGGGAGATCTGGGGTTTGATTTCGTTTACGGAATCAGATAGGGCAAGGCCACGAGGTGCCCATCTGATGTTGATATTGCGCACAGACCCTCGTGGCAAAGTATCACGTGCGCCATATCCGAAAGGGTCCAGGCAATTCTTTCCTTCTTCATTCTGATCCTCCACCGCCGTCATTTTTCCCTCTCGACACTACGGCCGACGATGAGCAAGAAGGCTGCGAAAGTACCCAAGACATCTGGCTCGGCGAATATCTATGATCATCGCGATATTGTGCTAGGAAAAGTACGCGGCTACCCGCCGTGGCCCGGGATGGTACGTGTGCTGAACATTCTCGAGGGCGTGTCTGGTGCTAATGACGTCGGATATCCAGGTAGTCGACCCAAATGATGCACCGCAGCAAGTCCTTGACGACCGACCTGCCGGCAAAAAGGCAAACTTCTACCTTGTGCGATTTTTCCCCGCCGGCGATTTGTGAGTCTCTCAGTTCTTGCCTGTGTTGTTACTTGGCTGACAATCAGCTACGTACAGCTCCTGGCTTGCGCCCAAGGATATCTCTAAGCTCCAGCAACACGAAATTGAGGCGTACATCAATGAGCCTTTCAAAAAGTCGGGCGACCTCTTGACAGGCTACAAGGTTGCACTAGACCCTTCTGAATGGGAGAAGCGCAAAGCAGAGCAAGCCGAAGCTGCTGCGTCCGAGGATGTCGTCGATGAGGTTGACCAACTCGACAGCGAGAATGACGAGAAGCCGAAGAAACGGAAACGGGACAGTGAAGGCGGCGCCTCAGCCAGGAAGCGCAAGACCAGCACGACGGGCGATGCAAAGAAGAAGGCACCGCCAAAGGGCAAGAGAGGTGGGAAGAAGAAGGAGAATGTCGAGAGCGAGGACGATGGCGAGGCGGACGAAGACGTCGGCACTAGCAAGAAGGGCGCGAGCCCACCCCCAGCGAAGAAAGCCAAGAGGGAAAAAGAAGAGCACGATGAGGGTGCGTCGTTTCCTTCTCTTTCTACTGCTAACTACGGTATATTGACGGATTCCTCTTTCCAGGCGATGTAGCAAACGATCCCGAGGCGCTCAAGGTTCGTGAGTGGCGACACAGGTTGCAGAAAACGTTTTTGAGCAATAAGGTGGACCCGAAAGAGGAGGTGCGTCTGCTAAATGATGTATGTATCCTTATCGATTGACGTTTTTCCCGTAGGATATGCCAGAGATGGATAAACTGTTCCGTACAGTCGAGGCCTACCAGTCTATCACTATTCATTACCTCACGGTGAGCCCTTTTCACCATGTTTTACTTTCATCGAAGGAATCCCGGCAGAGCTACTGTCAATTCTGCCGTTTTCTCTGCCGTTTTCCCAGTTTTCTTCGCGACTTCGTCTGTTGAATGCACAAGCCTTTCCCATTCACCTTCGCTATAAGCACTTCTATTCAACGCCTCTTTTTTTCGTTCCCTGGTTGCGTTGCCTTCATTTTCCTTTCGTTTTTGTCTTTTTTCCGGCGAACATCACGTTTCTTCTGCTACTCCCTTCCTTTCCCACTTCGCTCCACCTACATCTTGTTTCTTCGGCTTGGCTATGGACACAACGTTCTTCCTTCCCTCCTTGTATGACCTATTTGGGCAGGCCAGCGCACTATTTGCTACCTTTCCGTGGGACGTTCGACCATATTTTTCTTTCGACTCCCAATTTTCTCTCCTCGCTCAAAGCTGAAGCCCATATAGTTCCATGTGACTGGATGCGCTGTCTATTGACAGTTTCTACTTTCTTTTCACTGACTTTTCTCAAAATTTCTTCGGTTTGCCTCTTAAAGCGAACTCTTCGTTCTCTTTTATGACATCCCTGACCCCAGGGAGGTCTCAGCTGCATCCTATTAGACCATTATCTTTTTGTGTCGCCCAGGTTGTCGGTTTTATCCGACTTGAATGTTCCCTTCGCGCAGCCTTCGTCCGGTATTGAGGAACCGCTTGTTTGATTATGGTACCTTTTACCCTCTCTTTGACGAGTGGTTTCCTTATTTCGCCTCCTTTTCACTTTGTCTTGCTCTACGCTTTCCTTCAACTCCCGCTAATATCTTTGTGTTACCCAGTTCTCGAAAATCGGCAAGGTCATGCGCCACATCGCTAATCACGCTGATGGAAAGATCCCCAATGATAACCAGTACAAGTTCCGCGAGCGTGCGAAAGCTTTAGTGGATCGATGGCAGCAAGTCATAAACGCGAACAAGAATGAGTCGACGAATGGCGTTACGGACGGAACCGCCAAGATTGATTTGAATGGAAACGGCAATGCCAGCGGAGGTAGGATGGCAGTTCTAGGGTGAACGGCGCTAATGGTTGGTCTGTTTCAGAAGATAAGAAGGAAATCGCAACATCGGGAGCGGCGCCTGCGGTCCCACCCGCTGAAGAACCACTGAGTGCTCTCCCTGGACCAGATGGCGCTGGCGACATGTCGATGCTGGGCGACGTCACAATGTCAGAGGCTGCGGCGTGATATACGGAACGAATTTTGTACGCCCTCCGTTTCTCAATGCCTGCCAACGTCTGATTTTCACGATACGCAGGAACGTTGTAGTATCTTTCTCGTTGCTCGTCTTGCATTTCGGCTATAAGCCTTTTACTTTTCCTCGTAGCGCTTCTCTACCAAAATTGCTGTGTGTCACCCCGCTTCTTTCTCGCTTATCTTGGCGCCTGCTACTATTTTTGTCCATCGTTTATGCTAACGTATTTTTTTCCTCTTCGTATAAAGGAGGAATCTGTATTTTCCATGAAGCAAATTGTCGTTTTCTTCCTGAACATATCCAACCAGATGTGCTGCAGCGTTTCTTTCTCCATGCGGTTGTGACAGTGACAAGTGTGACCAACACTTATCTTTCTTCCGCTCCCATGTCCATCGGAATAACATTCCGATTCGCAGAACTGGGGACGGAGAAAGAACACTAGACGACCACGTGCCATGGCCTCCGGCTTTGATACTTAGTTCAAGAATCAGTTCCTTCGCCTTCCAACGCTGTAAACCAGATCTTTTGTTTCGGCAACTTTTCATTGGCCCGTAACGGCGCGGCAAATACCGCGGCATGTCCATATGACTCGTACGTGCTGATGTGAAGCGACGTCCTTTCTCTCCTTCCACCACCTGCATCACATTCGGACGTTTGGTGCCCGTCTCTTTCCGCACTATTTGTTCCAAATCTCTCTGCAGGATCATACTCACATCCTTCTTCATTCCTTCAATGGCTGCAGAATGGAGTCCGTCGTCTTGGAAATCGAAATCGATTGCTCAGGTACGTCAAGTTTATTTATTTTTTGATTCCGTTCTTCAGTCGACCCCTTTACGCTTCTTCCAGGACGTGACGTATCCGAATCCTGATCAGCTGGCGAAGTATGACCAACATAACGCGTAAAGACTTCGCTTGCTGATGGAGATGTTTCACAGCGTACTTTCTAAGCTAGAGCAGTTACCCCCACTAGTCATGCCTGCTGAAGTGCGTATTAAGAGCTCTTTCTCGGATGACATTCTCATTCATTCGTAGATCGAACGTCTTCGGTACCAACTCAGCCTTGTACAGCGAAACGAGGCCTTCCTCCTGCACGCTGGCGATTGCGCGGAAAGTTTTGACGCCTGCACCCAGGTTAGTTGTTCTGTTCGAGCATTCTTTGGCGCTTCTGATACCGGTTTTCAAAGCAAAATATCTCCGCAAAGATCGGTCTGATCCTGTCATTTTCTTTGATACTCATTTGGGGAGCCCGTCTTCCAGTCGTACGTGCTGAATTTAAGGCACTCTGCTTTTAACTCACCTGGTTACAGGTACGAATTGGGCGCATCGCTGGCCAGTACGCCAAGCCCAGGAGTAGTCCGACTGAGACTATTAATGGGAAAGTGGTCACGAGCTTCAGGTAGGATCAGTATTGTATAGACATCAGTTCCCTGACTTTTTCTCTTTTCCAGAGGGGATAACGTCAACGGGTAAGTAATCGTATTAATAGACTCGATCATGGCCTCACCATCAAACAGACTTGACCCAAACGATCGCACTCCAGACCCCCAGCGCCTGCTAAGGTGCGTTCCACCCTCATTTGCTGAACCCAAAATGCTCAATTGAATCATAGCGCCTACTTTCATTCTACCGCGACACTGAATCATGTCCGGGGATTGCTCACCTCCGGATTCGCCTCGCTTCATCATCCGAGAGACTGGTCCTTCAATCATGTCAGGTCGCCTGCACTCAGGTAGATCTTCTACTATCTTATTCTGCTATATTCCTAAGACGCCTTGTAGAAAGGAGTTCGAGTTCATCGTCGATGGACTCTCCGATGCCCTCGACTTCAGCCGAACCATAGGCGCAGAGCGATCAGCTCCGTTCGAACAAGGAGGTGGGAGAGGGACAGTGGGCGAGGTCGACTTTTACACGAGGTAAAACATTTCTCGGTGTCCAATTCTTTACCGGAACTAAAATCAGCAATACGTTCAGCCACGAAGGTTTGATGCTCGACTACGAAGAAGCGCTGACTCGGCTAGCGCCTTCGGGATCCGGTCACTACAACACCTCCGCCCACTTTCTTTGGATTGGTGATCGTACCAGACAGCTAGATGGCGCCCACGTCGAGTATTTTCGCGGAATTCGTAATCCGATTGGAATCAAAGTCGGACCATCGATGGCCAATGACGAGCTCGCAAAACTTCTAGATGGTAGGACGATCTCATATCCTGTCACTTTTCCCCGACTCACGAAATGATGGGACAGTTGTCAATCCATTGAAGGAGCCAGGCAGGATAACACTAATCTCGCGGTATGGTGCAGCAAAGGTTACTCATGTCTGATTTCCCTGCGTGGTCCCTTTTTCAATCGTTACAGGTCGACGTTCACCTACCAGGCCATATAGAAGCTGTGAAGCGCTCAGGACATCCAGTTGTATGGATCTGTGATCCTATGCACGGAAAGTAAGTGTCCATAGCGTCACTACAAGGCAGTGTTTGCTCATACTTTACTCTAGCACACTTACGTCATCGACAGGTTACAAGACTCGTCACTTCAGTGCGATCATTGGAGAAATCAGGTCCTGCTTGAGGATTCACACATCAAATGGGAGTCGACTGGGCGGAATTAGCCTTGAATTCACTGGCGAACTCAACGATGAGGGATTCAGCGTTACCGAGTGTCTTGGCGGGAGTATGGAGCTTAGTGAGGAGCAGCTCGGTCTGAGATACCAGGTTTGTGATTCTCGCTTGGCAGAGCGTGCATGACCTAATACTGTTTTCGCTCTAGTCGTTTTGTGATCCTCGTCTGAACTTCGAGCAGAGTCTCGGTAAGTTCGTCCTTTTCCTTTCGCATCAAAGGCTAAGAGGGAATGCAAGATGTCGCTTTTCTCTTGTCCAACCATTTCAAGAAGGAAAGACGAGGAAAACAAGCCGGCACTGACAACGACGTGCTCTACTCTGAGCTAGGCGGAAGAGAGTCCAAGGTTTGAGATATTGCTGTTATGTAAGGTATAAAATACTGTCATTGTAAGAGAAGGAATGTATCGGTTTCCAGTCCAGCTGTGCTGTTCTTCGGCCCTTCCTAGTCGACATCCAAGGTTGAAGAAATATAATCAGGCGGAGGCCCCTGTATCTCCGAACCATTGCATCTCCGCCACTCGATCAGTAGCAGGTGGACCGTCGACTCCAACTGCTCCAGTCTCTCCCTTTCATCCCGCACTTCCACCCGATCAGGGCCATCCTGCCCACCGGAAGGCGTATGCATTGTTGGCAACTCGGGTGAGAGAATTGAATCACTACTGTCGCAGACTTTCTCTTGATGAAATGGATCCGGTATCTGGAACCTCCTGTCCGATTTCTTTCGGATAAAGTAGCCACGGCGCAAAAAGAAAACGGCGAGGAGAAAAACAGTACATATGAAGGTGACACCCCCCAGGACGCTTCCGACGATTACACCGGTATGGGTCGACGGTCGAGCGGGTATGGGTGTGGAACTGCTACTTCAGCAAACTGTCAGCCAGTGTTATGAATAAGATACAAGGAGACGAACCGTTTTGCTGACAAGGATGAACGAGTTTCTGTACTTGTACATGGTGATACAAGGGGTGTGGTTATGCTTTCTAACACATATAACCCATAGGAGGTACTGGACCCAGTACTAAAATTCCAGGATATATAAACATCCATCCAAGAGCAAGCATTTTCTGCTACAACGAAGACTTACAGAGAGGTTGGTTCTTCCTGTTTCCCGGCAAGCTGGCGGGGGGTCGACGACGGTATGGAGACCATTGGATTGAAGAGCCTTGCAAGAAGCGTACATAGGTGTTCATCTACTATTATGGTCTCGGCATAATGGATGCTGTAGGATGCAGTCAACAGCACTTAACAGCGCACACTGCCATACAATTTATATGGCATGTTCTCTGTTCACATCTCGACTCTTCGTTGATACAGAATGCCAAATGGCGTAGGTTAACGTTGAAAAAGACGAAGAGCGTCGTTGGTGAGAAATGCTTGTATAGACCAATCGGAGCCGGTGATATAAATGGACGACAAGTCCGGCAAAATAAGGTAGGACGGAAAGATGCAGGCTGCGGTGCGTCGGATATCCATGCCCGTATCATCTCGAATAACATAAATTCGCGCAGCAATTCTCAAGGTGCGCAGTAGACGATAGAATCGCATAGATTATTAATGATGTGTACCTTCATCGGGGTACAGAAGGATAGGACCAGCGTTGATGGTGTACATACTAACCGAGCCGAATCCCGTATATAATTGTCAAGCTACATCACGATGCAATGGCGGTCACGATTGGTGTGAATAAAAGTGTTGGGCTGCTGTTTCCTAGAGCAGTACGGTCATTAAGGACCAATCCGCCGTCAGATAATAACATACTCACTCTCTCACGTTAACATTAAGCCGAAGCCCAATATGGGTCAGTCGCTTTTCTATCTCGAGACGGACCTCGTTCTCTATCGGCTCTATACGGGAACACACTCCAATATCAATAAAGCGAAGTGTGTTCGAACGAGCGTCTCCCAGCGCAAGTATGTCTCTCAGATTACACACGTTCACCCTATCTCCGAGGAATTGCAGCCTTTCTAAGTTGGGTAGCAGCGATGAATCTTTTCGAAGATTATCAAAAAGATCTCGATACCTTTCTACGCTGATATCGAGGTTCTTGAGGTAGCGAAATAATGAAAGGATACCTTGAACATTTCGGCTAAGGCTGCTACCTAGCGAGATTTGCAAGTGAAGAACGGCACATGATGAACAATTAAGAAAGGAAGCGACGGTTTCCGTATTCCATGACTGAGTCACGGTAGAGATGCAGAGGTGTTTTAGTAAAGGCAGCGTGAAGAACGCAAGATGGTCGAGGGAGGGTAATAGGACTTTTTGCAATGCCGTGTGGAGCGTCGGTGTTGGGTTGTCGATATTCCACGGTTTAAAGCCGGTAAGCCCGAAGAGTTCCAGACAAGGTAACTGGTCAAGAATAATGGGGAGATCCGCAGGTTCGGGATAGCTGATATTTAGCTCCATTATGTGCGACGAGGGCAGTCGCAACATCAGGGCTGGTTTGAGGATCGCTGAGCGAAGCCTGGGCGCGGTTTGGAAGGCGGTGCATCTATCTTTAGCTGGCATATGGTCCCAATAGAATCGTGATGACGATTGAAAGCGGATTGATTGGAGGAGGGGAAGTTGGGCGCTGCCGAGCAATTCAAAGAGGGCATTGAACGTCTGTGCAGGGGCAATTACAATGATGTCCTGCCATCGATGAGAGAGCGAGACCAGTCGGATAAGCAATTCTTGCGAGTAATCCTCCCAATCCGAAAATTCGACACGGAAGGATAGTGGGTAGGTCCCAGAGCGGCTCGATGCGTAGTCGAGACCTGCCGTGAAATGGATGGACCCGTGTGGTAAGATGGGTGTGAGCCTGCCGAGGCGAATGAACGATGAACTTTCAGTGATATGGATACGAAGTTTCGACCAGAGGGAAGGGAAAGAATGTGTTGTTTGTCGCCATTGCGAGCAGACGTGGCCGAGTGTCCAAGGACATTGGACGGCGGACCGAATATCGGACAAAGCGTCGACGAGAGCCCAATCAAATATTTGAACGAGGATCTCGGCGGGTACACGGTGTATTGGAGGCCCAGACGACTGTAATGACATTTCGGGTCCCCTTCAGAGTGCGTGAATTAATGACTGGTATGTTCTACAGTACACGAGAAAAGCAGACGATGGTTAGCAGATATAGAGGCGTAGATACAAAGATGCTCACAATCGAACCAAAGGTTGGAGCAAATTTATATGGTAGAAAGCAAAGAATGGGTAGGATCGGATGAAAAGAAATGCTCGATGATGAGCGCAATTTTGATCCTGAATGTCGATAGTTAAGAAGAGTGTGATGTCGCAATTACTGTGGGTCCGAACTTTGATCTTTAGACCTAAACCCTTGATATTTTATGAAATTCTTTCTATAATAGGATAAGAAACGATGATTTTGATGAAAAGAAAACCGGTCCGAAGGCACTTCACAAACGACATTAGTGACCAAAATCGCGTTCAAATTGCGATGACATCTGGGCATACCGGGCGCAGTGATTCAACACTAGGCGCATCGATTCTAGTGCCATCAATAATGTCGATCAGATTGTCGTTTCCATCTTTGGACCGCCGCCGATTTTGCCGAATGGAGAGAGCATCGAAATGTTCAACGGGGTCAGCGCTGTCTGTTCACTCCTATTCGAACGTAAATGAAAGGACTCCTTCTGAAGGGAGATACGTACCGGGAATTATCTATCGGAAGCGACCCGACCTTTTCATCCCAACCGCCATGACCATTCCCATCCACAATGGGCCCGTTCTCGATGTATACCCTTTTTATACGTCGCAACGCTGGGTGGTTCCATCGATACTGAACAAGTCCCAAAACCTTCTCCAAGTGCCACTCTGACATTTTTACTCCGAAAAACTCGAGAGTGTCTAGTTTGGGAAGTAGCAACGCCTCTCCGCTTCGGAGAGCATTCAGGAGATCTCCGTATGCACGATGATTCATAACGTCAACGCGCAGGATCGTGGTGTCGACGAGTAGAGATAGGATACCGGTCACATCCGGCCCAGCATCGTGAATACGAAGATGAAGATAACTGATGGAGCACGCCGAGCGAAGGATAAACCTCTTGAGAATGTCCAGCGAGAAGTTGATCTTCCAATCTGGACTTTGTGGCGAAGAACAGAACGGCTTCAGGAGCCTGAGATGTGTAAGCGTTGGGAGGGTGAAATGGGAGAGCTCTTGTGCGCTCTCGATTTCGATCTGGCTCAACTTGGTATGGACTTGAGGTGGCGGAGCCCATCCGATGGCATGCCAGGCTCTCAGCGCAGCGACATTCAGGATTTCGAGGTGAGGAAGGTCGTGGATAACCGATGACAACTCGTTCTGCGTCAGATCCTTGGTCGTAAGTTGTTTTACTGATGGAGGCAAACAAATGGCGATGAACGGGAACATTGTCACGGAGTGAAGGGTCGGCGCCGTGAGAAAGATATTCATGAAGGGGGAAGTCGCTGGAATAGCTCCCCAATAAGAACCGGATGTCACTTCAATACGGATTGATTGAAGGAGGGGAAGTGCGCCCGAACCGACGCATTGGAAGAGCGCGTGGAACACGGAAAGGGGAGCGCTTATTCTGACATCCTTCCAGCGAGGCGAAGCGGACGCCATAGCTTTGAGCAAGTCGTGTGCGCGTAAATGGCCTGCGGAAAGTTCAAGGTCGGGAAACTTCACCCTGAGCGACAGGGTTGTGGTTCCAGACCGCCGGAGCGCTGTTCCGAGCCCCTCGGTATCATTTATAGAGAATCCGTGACGCGGTGTCTCTCGCGTCAACGCTACGTGTATGGTCGACCATAGACAAGGGAAGGAAATAGCGACATGCCGCCATTGTCGACAGACGTGACTGAGAGCCCATGGAGTAAGGATACTCTTGTCGTCGGAGGCAGGATTCTCCTGTACAGCCCAAAGAAATATTTCGTACAGTAGTTCGACGGGTAGGTCATGAATGAATTGGGGATTCGCGGTATCTGTTGTAGCAGTAGTGAAGGCGACGCTATCCATATTGCTGCTATTGGAGTCGGTTTCCTGAGATGGCATAGTAGTGTTAGTAAATTTAGCGTCAAGGCGAAGAAAAGAATAGACTGGACGTACGAGGGGGGAAACTTCCATTTGACGAGTCTCTGTAGTGGAGGCGAGCTTTTAAGGCTTCTGAGGAGCCATGAGAGCGTCTCGGTGGAGGTTAAATTCTAAGGAGGGAAAGGCGGTGTTTTCCGGCCCCAACTCGACCTTGAACTCTATGCCGCCCCTTGCACATGTTACACTTTCCTTATTGATACAAACGCACGGTTAATACGGTCCTGTTTCTGATATCGAATGTAGAATTAACTAACCAGCTGGGGTTTAACGGGTCATTGAACGTTCATTTTAGTCAAAATGGCCATCAAGAACGCGCGCACATGTCTGTTTCAGGATGTCGGCCAAAAGAACCGGAACCTTGAAACTGAAGCCCTTCTCGTCGCCATAGATTCTGTCTTGACCGCCACATCTTTCGTTGCCTCGTCTTTCTCGTCGATCTTAGGGTAAAGCCTGCTTCTATGAATGTCCTCTTGCCCTCCCGTCCAACGTAGAGTTCCCCGTTAAACTTGTCCCTGAGAGGCGAATCATTGTATAGCATCCGTCGGCCCTCGGGTATCAATCTACCACATGGGCGGGTCTCGGCTTTGTTCCGGATCTACTCCTGGCTCTCATAGGTTCGCAGGTGTGGAAATCCTTCGAAAAAAGTTCACAAGCTCGAAGATGCTCCCTGTTAACACCCTACCCAATCGTTGACCTTCACCATTCACACGAAAAAAAATTGATGACCGCCCGGCGCCCACCGGTCCGTATTGTGATGTGGATTCGCCAATCAGGGATGACTGCGCCACCCACAGCCCCGCTTCGTATGTATGAACCGTGGAATTGTCTTCACCGTCGGATCAATGCAAGGTATGGCCGTATTCCCACGTAGGCTGACAGATGGAAGGACGCATAGTTGTTCTGTGAGAACTATGAGAGCAAGGCTAAAAACCCTTTATAGGATGAAGAAGACCTCGAATATAACGAGACGAGAAGATGAGGACCGCATCAGGATAGAAAGGACCTGGGGCTGATGGATATCATTCGCGGGAAGGAAAAGAAGTTATTCCATTCTCTGCGTGAAGCTGCTATGGTGTTGTCGAGAGGGCGGGAAGTTCATCCTCGCCATTCTTGGGTGAAAGCGATATAGTAATCGTCCGAAGCGAATGCCTGGTGGCTCTGAACGTGGTCTCGTTGGCCTACTGACGTATATGGTCATCGGCGACAGTCAGGGTTACTCGTGTTACAAGGAGCTCCACAGGGTCGGCAGGGCGCTTAACTCCAAAACGCGCTTGACCATGATGAATGGTGGGTAATCCAGGTGTTTTGTAGCTATTCCTGGAGTAGGCTGACGAATAATTATTACATTACCGCCATCGTATAAAATAACATACCGTAGCATACATCTCTCTCTCAGGATGCTTCCGCAGTACGGAGGTGTATCTTCGTTCCGTCGTCAGTCTGACTAAATCCTTCTCTTCCGCGGGACGGACATCGCTCAGAGGAGTAAAGTGGTGGCATCAGCGGCACCGAAGTATGCGCCGCTCCTGCCGCCACACCTACATAACCCCAACCGCATATCGGTACCCAGCATTTTCAGTTCCAGTTCCAACTTAACGCCATCATCATTGGCGTTCTCGTGCGATGCTGCGGTTGACTACTGGTGGCAACGTTCTGTGACAAGTAGTCTCTAGCGTAGGCTCGCCTTCTTCGCTACACGTCGGTAAAAAAAGAAGCCGTCAGGAGAGACCTAGATTGGACTGTACTAAGGAGACTAACGTCTTCATCCTTAACGACAGGAACCGAATCCTACTTCGCCTGTAATAGGGGAATCTGTCACGACAGATCCAAATAATTGTTGCGAAGATGTACTGACCATCAAGCTTCTCAGTACCCTTTCTGAATGAGTAGAACTAGTCGGGTTCCGTAGGATTACGGTTTCCATCGCAGTGGGTAGATATCACGACACCATCGCTCCGCTTTCCTGAACATCTCAAGGATCTTTCCGAATTGCGACTCCCTGGACATACCACCTTCGCTACAGTCTTCAAGAGACTCGCATTGTCCAATGTGAGATGAGACGTCAAAGACTCAGTGTAATCGTCGCAGTAAACGCCGGAGTAAGACTAGCATGTATCCTTGAACGCCGACGTTTCGCATAATATTCCTGGAGATTCAAAGTTACGAGGCCATCCAGGGCATAGTAATGGCAACATATTTGGAAATGGACCTCATATCTGGGGGAAAGATGAAGGAGTTTGGGGTGAGGAATACATATGAGATGGAGGAAGGTTACATGGCACCATCGCACCATGGCTTAAGTATACGATGATCCTAGCGCCTGGCCGGAAGGTGATTTAGCTAATCAGATGATACGAAGACATCTTGGTCCGACGGCTGAAGAGCCTTAATAGGCCATATTCCCCAGATAGGCGTCTCCGCCGTGGCTCTATGATAGCTCTGAGTCGTTGAGCCGAGTCATCTATCCATCATGAGAACTTGGCGGTATGGAATAGGCACCGAGTGTCTATGTAGCCGAACCATAGATCAAATGATACTATGTGCGTGATTTTGGGACTTAGATACTCAATATAGGAATGGATGCAGCGAAAGCAAGAACGGACGAACGAGGGAAAAGGATACGGCGTATCTTCGGGCATGTCTTCAAAATCAGCGGTGAATACTCGGAATAACGTTTAACAGCGATAGACTGACCGTGCGCTAGGCGTCACGGCATGCAGCTTGATAGATGCCAGGGAAAAAGTGGTGAATATAGTCTGCCGTCCATGTGACGATCGGCATTCGACATCTTAATCAAGGGAAGAACGCCGTTGTTGAATTACCGGACCATTAACGATGGATAAAGACGGTGACACATGTGGACTCCGGTCATCAACGATAGAGTCGCAACGGTAAATATGTATGCACAGCCGAGGGCCTTAATAAAGCGATGAGAATCTTGTAGAAATAAATACTCAAAGGATTTACCAACCCTCCTCGAAGTTGTCTCCAGTTGCGAGTCATATATCGCGCGACTTCATCATGGATGTTGATGATACACTGCACGACATTTGACCGTCGACATAGAAGCTAACTGTTAGTATTGCTGCGGGAGGTATTTTACGTTCGCGACTGCCATGATTTTGCTATTTCTCTTGAGAGATGGTCAGAATGGGAGGCTAGACGAAATATCCTCTACTTGCGTTCGGGCAGCATATTGCCTCTTGAAATCACAAAGTTGGTTCGGGAAGACTACATTTCATTCGAAAAAAAAAGTGTCTGTGGCAATTCCGTGCAGATAACCGTTTCCTGGGTGCTAGGACGAAGGGCCTCAACCCTTCCAAGGCGTTCAGTACAAATTTCGCAGGACTGGGAAATAGAGTCTACCTGAAAGATGAACAGTTAAACTATCCGCAAATTTAGGTCAGAGATTTGGTAGGCATAGTGGTAAGGGCAACCATATCCTACCATCTCGTGCATAACCATGACGGTGCGGAACGTGAAAGTACATGCCGAAATGCTGTGCATGGAATTTCGTGTCAAATTCAGGCGGAGTCTCACTGGTTCTTCGGCCCGTCTCCCGTCCTGTTCCCGAACTGAAATCTTCACAGAATTCCGACAATTCTGCAGTCAAGAGATAGGCTCATCACTCCAACAGAACACGACGTCATCGAAACTAGGCAATGCTTCCGACACATGTCACCTTGATTTGTAAGCTTCAATCAAGTTGTGATGCGAGTTTGTGTCAAGGAGCCTATCGCCGACCGGCGGAGCAATGTCGATAACGACTGTCGCATGCGGGCCTGAACTACATAGAAAAACTAGGTACATCCGAGAGGATGACTAACACGCAGGATGTCGCAACAAGGAACACAGGCCATATTGCTATAAGGCTGTTACAACTTTAATTGCTTTGTAGATTATAAAACACATTAAACAGTAGATATTATAACTGGACGAGTAAATTTTCTTGTTGCTGCCTGAGATTATACCAGCAATCCTCGCAGTAGCGCAAGATTGTCCGATGTGAGATTCCATCAAGGGTCCGGGTTTAATTCCGGAAAGAGATTCGCTCCCATCACATCGATATATCAAGGAAAGTCCTGTCAACCTCGATACGCATAGGCACGCATCATATCATCAGGACCCATCGTCTGAGTATGGTCGATAGCGTTGAGCATCTCACGAAAAGACTCTCCATCGCTTTCACGACGGCCATAGACTTGCGGTGGGGCTCTTAAAACATCAGGGACCAAATCTGTTGGGAAGCTAACTTGAAGAAATGAACATAAGATGAAGTCAAAACACGAACTTTGCTTCCCTGAGATAGCCCACCAATTCCCACCGTCACTGACTCTCGCCTTGATCATTTCAGGTGTTAGAATCTCGGCATCCCGCGCGTCAATGTTCAATAGCTTCGACTCGTCCGTACCGACCGCTATGGAATCATCGTGATTCAAGGATAACGGCGATGCGGTGCGTTGTTCGTTTGGATGACGATAGAACACGGCCCCAACTCCCGCGTTCCCGGAACCGGCATAGAAACTGGAACTCGGCCGGCTTCCCATGCTCGTTCGAGTAGGTGTCCCGACCAAGCTATTTCGAATAGCCGCTGATGCCCCAGCAACAGTGATACTCGGCCAATCAGAGGTAGTTGACATTCTCCTGTCCACAGCCTCTGTCCACGCTTTGCGTTCCTTTAGTCCCTTCCTACGTCTCCGTATCAGCCACGCTGCCATGCACAGAATGATGAATATAACGGGCGCGACTACCGCTGCGGCTATCTGACCAGCAGAGATAGCCTTTGAATTTGAAGCCGATCCAACAACTTCAGCTGTCGGGCCCTCCTTGGAGGTATCAGCATTATCCGGAGTACCCGACTCAGGTTGTGTATACGTCGCGTTCCATAGAGGTCCCGCGGGAAGAGTGGCAAGAAAAGGAGGATTACCCGAAGGTAGAATTACGAGTTGAAGCTGTATTGTGCTCGAGGAATTCCACCACCGAGGCTCGAGTGTGGCTTCGTACGTTCCATCAGCATTCTTTACCTGTTCCCAAACATATATCTTCGGACTCGGCATGGAAGGGGCATATAAATGTATATCGACCGCGTTGGCTTCCAGACATGATGGGTCCCAGGTAATGTTCGTGGATGTGAGGGAGTCGACGACAGCTCCTTTGGCAGGAGAAATGTAGAATCCGCCAGAAGAGCAGTCTATAAAAAGTTCAGTCACCAAAGGTCGTGCGATAAAATGAAGCGCTTACTGTCATCGCTCCGCCGTAGGTGTCTTATTCCTCCAGCGCGCCGAGTGAAGTCATGGAATCCGGCCATGATTTTGCAGACAGTTGTAAGGAGCGTAAGGAGGTGCACGCAAAATGACTTCGTCGAGTAGACAGACTGCCACAAAGACAATGAAAATCAAACTTCAGAGGAAAGTCAATGTAGGACATTTCTAGACCAGGTATATCGTGTTGAGTAGGATACAGCCCGCATATTTGATCAACAAGCAACAAGCATCAAACAGAAACCCTTTCTCGAGCTCAATGATGCGCCGGTTGATCGTAACCAAGGTGCGGGTATCATGCGCGTTGATGGCGGAGTTTAGTGGATACGCATTGAGTACGGAGAGCTACACTGAGCACAGCTGAAGATGGTTTTGGTAAAGAATGAAATCAGGACTTGCACGTGATCAGAAGTCAACCGAAAATTTGATTCCCGGCTGTATCCGAGATCTTGCTGGAGTACCACAACCGTCTTCGTAGGCGCATATCTTCGCAGCAGAAAGGGCCACAAATTAATCCTTGAGGTTAGTCAACCTATCCACGTATAGTATATCCCTTCCAACTATGTATAGTTTGCGTTATAAACCCGGCCAGGTCGATAACCGTGTTTCGCACACTGATTTACGGGGGACACCAATGTCCTTCCACATTTGGCGTATGAATCCATCGGATATGGGCTCAACTCAATTATTGCTAATGTGCAAACTTTTTTATGACAGTGCGTTTCCAGGTTGACATGCACTGTGGCGCAATATTACCTACAATTTAAGGTAAGCGGGTCCTGTTTTCCGTATACAAGTATTTATCCATTCCATACCCCATTGCCGCAGCCACGACAAATGTCGGACATCTACACATTTTCGGCGCGCGACACCAGTTCTTGTTCGAGATCCCAGACAACCGAACCGCACGTCATGAATATATACTGTCTGTTCTTCATATCTTGAAAGAGGGCAAGATCGTAACAGTGTGATACAAACGCACAGCGATCTTCATTCGTGACGCCAATCATTTCTGTCCCATGGTCGAGCATCCAGATGGAAATCCCTTCCCGTTTGCGGCGGTGCTCCGTACAATCCCCCTAGTCACGAAGCCTCCCTCAGACCTTCCCTATCAGACACAATTGGGGAAATGCGGTCCTGTTACGCAAAGGTCCTGACTCTGAACGTTCCCGAGGACATCATATAACGCTCCCATCGGCTGATAGAAGCATAACGTGTCTCGAACGGGAAAGGTTCCGTCTCACAGCTGGTACCCGTGACCGGGGCTTGTAACCTTTTAAGTTGTGGAGCATCGAGCTCGTCATACCATGGCTATCCCCAGTTTCCCACCTTTTCCGGACGACGTCCCCACACACCCTCTTCTCATTATTGACTATGCCCTCCTCATGGCCGGCGACAAGGAAGAAATCGATAAACTATGGGGAGCCGCCAGGCAACTGGGATTTTGGTAGTGAGTATGAGCTGAGACCTTGGCTTCACGTGGACTGATATCCTTTCACTGGGCAGTCTCAAGAATCACGGTGCGGAGCAGGAGGCTAATGGTATGTTTGACATGGGAGACGAGACGATGAGACTACCAATGGAGGAGAAGATGAAGTACGAGCAAGGCGACGATGGGACGTCTTTTGGGTGCGTCACATGCCTTCGGAAAATTACGAAGCTAATCAGTGATATAGGTATAAAGCCGCCGGTGCGAATGCCGTAGATGCTACTGGAGTCACCGACACCATTGAGTTCATCAACATCTCCAAGGACGACGCCCTCGCATACCCTACACCCGTTCGGCGAGAATACCCTAGTACCGTCAACGCTCGAATGCTCAGTACCATCCAGCCCTTCATCAAGTCGGTCGAAATCAACGACACGATCCTTGCTATCTTCAACAAAAAACTCGACCTACCAGAGGGATCTCTTGCGAAGAAACATAGCCGGGAAGAGTTCAGCGGAAGCGAGGCTAGGACAACTAAGAACCCTGTAGGCTATGACAGCGATCGCATGGCTATTGGGGCCCACACCGATTTTGGTTCTCTGAGCTTCCTGCATAATCGACTGGGTGGGCTACAGGTGCTCCCGCCTGGGTATGAGGAATGGCAGTATGTGAAGGTGATTTTGTACCTTTGGTTATATCTGGCCACTGACAATCCCGTGCTAGCCTATTCCGGGACACGCTATCTGCAATGTTGGTGACGCCTTAGCGTTATTCAGTGGAGAAATTTTGCGTTCCAACATCCATCGAGTCGTGTAAGATGTTACCTGTAATCCTTTCCCTTCGTCGACTGACAGTAACTGCCACGGCTAGCCCACCTCCTGGTCCTCAAGCACATCTCGAGCGCTGGTCCCTCGTCTACTTCACCAGACCTGGAAACTCAGTCGTACTTCGACCTCTGGTAGACGAGAGTCCTATAATCGCTGCTGCAGTCAAGAATACCGATCAGCTCAATACTCCTGTGACAGCGAACGAATGGTTCACGAGAAGGATAAAAAACCAGAGGATGAAGAATAGGACTGTACGTACAGTATGACTTTCTCTCGATTTTTAGTATTTACCATTTGATAGGGACCAGAGACATGGCAGGCGAGTCGGGGAACAGAAGGAGGCCGAGCGTAATGAAGCAAACTGTAACTGTATCTTCCGATTATTTTTTCGCCTTTATTGTATGACCAGATGTGACCTTTGCGTTTTCGGACAACTACACAAAGGGGCGTGTTCGTCGTTCGACACGTTACGACGCGTCGCTGTCACTTACATCACGCGTTGTTAAATTAGCTCAGACCGGCTCCTGCCGACTGCAGATTGGTCTCTACTATCACAGCCTCGTGACGGAATTCAACAATCTTTAGCCTGTCTGTCTCCTACAGTCATTCATTCAAAGCACTGATATAGTCACGGTACGCACAACCCGTCAACGTCTGTTCCTCAATCTTCAAAACTATCACAAAACTATCATTCAGGACACTATCTGCCCCGAATGTCAATTCGAAGCTACTCGCCTTCCGTCAATCCAACAGAGCTCTTACAATTCTCCCCGATCGGTCATCTTCTGACGACGATCCTGCCTGTCACTTATAACAATCCCTTCTCTTCATCGCCTATCACAGAAGCCAGTCTCTAACATGTTCCTTATTCCTCCCTCCCTGTTAATATGGTTAGCTTCAAGCGCTTCGGTGTATATTCCTATGACACGTTAGAGATCCACACCATATTCCAGCGCACACAGCATCTCACGGAGCATAAATTTCATATAAATAGCATTTGCTTTTATGACAATCCCCTTTGGTATCCCCACCATCAGCGTAGGCTTCGGTAGCTCTAATACTGAGTATGTGACTACTCTAACGCGTAGCTATGCTTTTGCAGACGTCCATTTATGTAGTCTTCGCCACGCTCGCAGGAGGGGACTTCCGCATTGCCGCGGCCTGCTACGATGTGCTACTAATTGGATAGAGTCAAGGGCACCTCCATGAGCTTCTCCAGGTATGTTGCCTTCTCTAAAATCCTGACCAAGACGACCAATGCTCATGGCAAGAAATTCTCCAAAGTACTACAAAGATAGTTATGAGATGGATGCGGCTTGCTGTCATATATGGTCTGACGACGAGGTATCTTTTGATCTTTCTGATATGATGGGAGTTAATCACGGATGTTGACTCCAGCGCATGCTCACCACTTACCCTTGTCACGCTAATCCTTGATCATTTGATCCTTATCTTCCACACAGTTCATGGCCTGGCCGAAGACTCTGATTCTCATCGCAATCCGTTTCATTTTGCCAAAACGTGGGTGTTGAAGTCTGCTCAACCGATTTCATGCCCGCCCCTGACTATTCATCGACAGTCTACATAAACTCTATGCTCGCGATGCGAGTCTACCTCCCTGTCTCACTTGAATTCTGAGGTAGCTTCGAGTAGACTCAACGCATCCAACGTGCAAAGGAGGACAAGATCCAAAGAGCATTGCGTCAAAGGGTTATCTCGCACTGCTAGAAGCAGTGCTGGTGATGCGGCAATGACGGGTACGTGGCGCACTTATCGCGAGTACGTTAAAGATATACTACTCTTTTTCCTCTCCAGAAAGTTGATGTATCTTTTTCCATCATGAAAAGCGGTCGTTCAAATGTCAGCAGCGCCAGAAACATGACGTTCACTTGACAATTTTCCCAGTGACGATGACATATCTAACTAACTAGTCTGTAACGCGTCTTACACACTAGAACAATGTAGATGTAATTGTAGTCATTTACCCGCTCGCAATAGATGTTAGCCAGACCCGGCAGTATAATCGTAAACAAAGGATGGAACTAGATTGGTAATGTAGTTTGTGGCGAAGCATTGAACCATTCTGGATAAACGACGAGCATCGTTCGTAAGTGTGGCATACACAGGGTTCCGAATCGTGTCACGGATTAGTCACATCCTCTAACCTATGTCCACCCTCGGCCGGCTGTCCAATTGCGAAGACCATATGTGATCATCCCTACGAAAATTGGATGCTAAGGGAAAAGAAAAGAAAGCTAATGTGTTACTAATTTCGATTCAGGCCATCCGTGGTTTAAAGTGGTAGCAGGATGTACGTGTAAAGATCAATATCAAGAGATGCCACGCGTTTCGTAAGTTCAAAAAGAAAATCCTTCCAACTCCTTTCCTTCACTGTACTGAACATCCAGGCCATCCTGGCAGAGCCTCTCCCATCTCGCAGAGAGATCGTCATCGTCAAAACCCAAAGGTTCATCTAAAATGAGCGTTTTAAAGGTCCTACTCCCGTTAACTACTTCTCTTCGAGACGCGACCATCCCAGAGACTATACCGCTCGCGTGCTCGAACTCAAACGTGGTTCCAGTCAAGTCTATACCGCGTAGCTGAGGCACGAATTGCGAAAAATCTCTTTTAATTCCCAGCTGAAGGAAGACGTCATCAGTTGTCACCTTTGCGCCGAGTTTCAGGCGCTTCAGGAGTGGGGTGTGCTTCAACAGGGACGTCAACATTTGACTGTCGAGAGTGTTTGAGTCGTCGAGATGTATACACAGATTCTCCAACATCGGCGCAGTCTCGGAAGTGAATTTCGGCAAAACAATATCCTCTTTTGTGTCGCTGAATTCCATGCATAACTCGCGGAGCCCCGGTAGAGCAAGTCGTGAAAGTAACTCGGCTGTGAATTCTGACGATGATGCAGGGCAAATAATGATGTCCAGTATCTGGAGATGGGCGTGCCGACACAACTCAGACGGTGTGTCTGAAAGTAAATCTTTGTATGCTCCAAAGACGCCGTACCGCAAATTCGGCGCTTTTCGCAGGACTGCGAGGGACTGTATATTGTTCCCTTGTACCGTAGCTTCGGTGAGTTGATCCCACGGAAAATGGAACAGGTGATGAAAACAGATCGCCGAATTCCATCCCATGAGCCTTAACTCCCGTAATTGCGGTGCAAACCGGAATGCTTCAATCATAGTCATCGGCTCAATCGGTCCACCACACAGATGTACACCGAGCCATGTCAGGGCGCCCAGTGAACCGGATACATTGCGGAAAATGTGCAGTGCGGAGAAGGGAAGACTAACGAAGAGCCCATTCCAACGGGGAGATGTGGAGAGAATCACGGGGAGAATGGGATGGTTCGACATATCCGTCTCACTCTTGATAACAACGGTAAGGTTTTGTGGACCGGACCTCTCCAGATATGTTACGAGACGGTACAATGAGGCCCTGCGGCTTTTGTACCTGGGAAGTTGGAGCCGGATGGACGACCATAGTCTCGGTGTGGTCAAAGCAGCTTGCCGCCATTGAGACGAGACGAAGGATAAATTCCACGGAGGATTTTTGATGTTGAGTGAATCCCACAACGTTAAAGTTTCCCCAACCTCATCGCTGCGATATAACAACTCGTCCCCCGGTAGACACGAACGAAAGATATGGCTCAAAATCTCGGAGGGTAAACGACGGACGGGATTCAAGAATAACTTCGAGTCAGAGATATGCTTCACTGCTCGGTTCTGCTCTTCCAAGAGCGATTCCAATGTGTTTCGGGTTAGTGATATGCGTTGCTGAAGGAGAGCTAAATATCGCTCTCCCTCACGGACAACAGCTTCTAGTTCCGTACGTTCTGCACCGACAGGAGCGTCGTTACAGAAAAACATTTCTTGAACTCGAGCTGCTGAGATCCCGTCGGGAAGTGGTCTTTCAGATGGCGCGAACCCGCACTGAGGACACGGCCCTCCACATGCAGTTGTGATCATAGTTCCGTCGTCTGATTCGCGGTCAATGGAACTGAAAAATATCATGTTAAACGTTGAATAGAAAAACTCAGTTAAGTTTGGCACCTTTGCTGTTTGATATTGCCGATAATGAGGCAAAGCGCCAAAGTGGCCCGCAGTGACAGGCAAACACGCGGACTTGAGGGCAGGCCACCTTCGATACCCTTCTTTCGGCCCGAAGGCCTCGCAGACAAAAATAAGCCTACGGGGCATCTGCTCACACGATCGTCTTCTTTCGGCTCTTCATACTATGCGTCAGAAGCCCTCCTGAGTCTCGAGGACATGTTGGAATTAGGCGCTGATAGTTCAGAAGAAGGGCGTGTTGGACTCGAAATGAGGGTATATTCTGTTGTACAACGTTAGGGACGGTGGGGGTTCGTAGTTAAGTATAGATACGTATGCATGCAAGGGGTTTCCGGACCGTTGTTCCGGAACACCGGGTCGGTCGGTCGGTCGCCCTGGAGTGATTCCAGTGCAGTACAGCCGTTATCCTTGCAGTACTGACATTCCAGAAGAACGATCCGCAGCCCCCTTGCAAGGCCCCAGCACGTCGACCGAGATTCTGAATATTTGTGACTATCTGGCAAGACGACTGCTGAGCATCTCGGACCGTAAACACGTAAACCTTCACTTCTCCTCTTACTACAGCCTAGGTACGTCGTCTGTTCCCTTTTCTGCTCCCTCAAGCTAACCACTCCCGCCAGATAGACCAAATTGAATTCCTTACATCTACATTCTATGGGTATCTGCCATTGATCTGCAAATTCGAGCTTAATAGAAAGCCGACGTACGCGACAGATTAGCCTACCAACCTGTGACATCAACCCATGTCGCTACTACCGAAGCTATCACATGGACTACTAGTAATACATCCTGCGAAGCACACCCGAGAAAATGTTTCTGAACATATACATGAAGGTATCACGGCCTATCATTCAACGAGATCATAAGTACGAGTTACCTGCCAGTTCGAGCTATTTGGCAGGAGAGATATCGCGTAACCTGCCGGTGCGTAATGTGTCACTATCCTAGCGCTGTTCGTAATGGTGCGCAAGTAGTCATTATTCGCCAACTGAGAGGAACGCTTTGCTGGAATATCAAGGATATAAAGATGTGATAAGTAGGCTGTACTTTCTCTTTTCGACTCACGCTTACCATCTGTTCTCGACAGTTTGAAGCTCGCGTTCCGTATTCCTGAATCAAGCGAAAATTTACACACCGCGACCACTCGACTAACTTGTTTCCGGTAAGCAGCTGCCATTCATTTCAGTAATGAGTACATCCAATCAGAACGTCTGGAACCTCTCATCTCCCGCAGAAGCCGATAAACATTGATGGGATATGAAGAAAAGTAGAACCACTGGAGATTCGGCGGAAGTGTTGTTATTCACCAAGTCGGCATTGTAAGTCGTCCTCGCTCCTATTCACGGACGTCTGACGATTTTTCTTGCAGGCTCGCCTACACCAATGGAGAGCTAAAATTTAACAAGCACCATCTTGAATCAATCTCGACTTGTATTTTGACGCGCATAGACTCGAATTCAGACGTGTTTCCCCACCCATCTCCCACTCAAGACCAGCATCTTCATTGATAAACTAGACCTGTGAACAAAGGGATTTGTTGGTGGTACAACATGCATACCGACCTGCTATCGACAGATCCCTCGACCATTGGATCCTCTTTTCCGGGGAGACGCGCCAGCGTCATGGAAGAGTACTGCACAACCATTCAATCGTGCAAGGGTTGGCGGCGATATATCTCACTTCACTTTACCAGAATGAAGACCGCATCCCTATAACGGGGAATTAACTGAAGTCCTTTTCCATTTCATGCCGCAGTGACTAATGAACACGAGTCAGATCTGCATACATGAGTAACTCAGAGTCGTCTTCGTGACTTAGTGACCATAAATTTACGTTGATGCATAATTTTCAAGGTTGTCAAGATTGCTGTGCGTATCTGGGGACCGGAACGATTTGGTAAAAAGTTTCACATTGTGGCGGGGTACAATGATTTCTGGTTTGTCCAGATTTCAAGTACCGAGATATTTTCTACCTCGGCTGATCATTTCACTAGAATGCCGTTTCAAGAGACCTTGAACAATGAACAGATGTCCCCTGAGAAACTCGTCACGATGAAGCTCCAAACTAAGCGCGTCCTCCCTACTCCGTTTTTTTTTCACCTTGCGTACCTCCGGCATTCTTACATGGGAAGCCTCGAGAAATACGACATCAACTAATTCCAGCATCGAGAGGACTTTGAGTCAGAGCCGACTATTCCCTAAGATGCTCTTCTTCTGCCACCATCGCCGTCATTACCTATAGGCATCCCTTCCTCTTGTACCTCTGCTATCGCCTTTTTTAAACTTCGTCTTTGAATCCTCCGTCAAAAATGAAATACATGACTGTTCTTGCGAATGAACGTCTTAAATTTGGGACATCTTTCTCTCCTTCAACATCAGAGTTAAAACTCTCTGACCTTAGAGGGCGGTTATTGTCCTGTATCCTTACGTCCGCGTGCCTGAAGGTGTCATGCCGTGCAATGATATGAGATGAGATGCGTCTGATTACTGCCCCAATGTATCACGTAAATCCAAGCCCCCAGTACGCACCAACATATTCCCGTAGCGAGGCACTTCAGACCTCCACTAGCTGTGAACTTTGCCTCATACACCTATAGCTCACGAAATAGCATGTCGTATACGATGCTTGTAGATTAAGACATTGCGGTGGAGTTACCCAGGTACGTTCCTTTTCTCAAGGAACCGGCGTTTACAATTGCATTGAACGCATTCGGCTGCTATTAATAGACACGAGAACGACGTTGACAGGGACGCTGCTCTTGTACCTGCCAAGCTTCAGGTTCTGTGGCGGTGAAGGAGATTTTCCGCAGTTTGTCTATGTACTAATATTGGACATCTCGAGGTCGCGTCCTCGTGTGTTGAACGTCACAGATAGTGCTCAAATGTAGAGCCAGTTTAGCCACCTTCACCACTGTCGACAAACCCCGCCTTCGTGTCCGGTATTAAGTTCTCCGCCAAGCATGCCATTGATTGTAATCACCATGCGTCGCCGCTCAATTACAGTCCCTCTGAAACGCAGCCCAGTTGCTGTAAGTGTCCAACGCCGACTTGCCTGTCAATGTTGATCGGTATCATGGTAGATGGTTGCTTTCAGAGAGTATAAAAACTCTCAAGGAATCCAACAAAAGTAAGAATCTTCTTTCCCTCTCTCTCTTCTCGTTCACAGCAGATATGATTTTCTCCCGCCTTCTCTTTCTCGCCGCCGGTATTTTTGCTACCGAAGGTATGCATGACTCTCTTTGTTGTGCAGCCCTGCTGATTTCACCAGTATACGCCATTACTACTCCCTTACCCAGAGAAGTCCCCGCGTCAATTGGACCACTCCTCTTCTCCGGCAATCCAGTGGATCCGTGACATCATCTATTCCTTCTCAATGCGCAAACAGCTGCGCGATCCTTGATACCTTAGCTGTACGTTTCGGAGTCACCCTTTCCTAATCGACTTACCGATCTGTTCTACAGAACTGTGATGAAGATGATCTTAATTGTGCATGCTCAAACTCTGACAGCGACCAGTACGCGGGATGCATGGACTGCTTGGTTCGTCTGGATAATAGTGTTCAGACACAAGCACAGCAAGCGATGGACAGTAAGCGGTATTTATCCCTTCCTATATCGGAGTTCTGATACTTTACAGCGTATGTCGATCTATGCAAGGAAGCCGGAATTACAATCAAAAGTCAGAGGATTAGCGGGGCGGGACGTGTAACGATAGGTTCCTCGGCTATGGGACTTGTGTTGATAACAGTTCTGGTTATGCTTCGGTGATGCTTGACACCATGCGAGTATATTGCTTCTCAATGCACATTGTAAAATCACAACATCGATTCTATTCGACTTGTGCTTCGTATGCAACCAATATATATTACCTTCGAAGTTTTCATAGAAAAAATCCTCACTGGTTCCCCGCTCTCGGAGATACGTCATGGTTTTATTGTTGGTGTAATGCTTCAGTGAAACCGAAGGGCGCCGTTCCTGTTACGTTCCTAGACTATGGTACGAGGGATTTGTTATCCTTTTTGGTCTCCTCGTATCGCGGTGCGCCCTGACGCTGGGAGCGTTGGCACGGTCCGGTCCCTCCGCGATCACGTGCACCATTTCCGTATATTTCCATGTATCCGTAGTCACATCTGAGACTATCACTACCGCTTCCTCATTCCCTCTCTCGGACCTAGCGATACGGTTCCAACGCGTGTACTGTCGTTGACATTCGACACTGCGTCTCTAGCCGAGGAGTCCGTTTCTGTGAGAAGACCAATTCGCCCTCCCACGCCACCCTATCCTCTGCACACTTATCGTCCTTATCAGCTACGAGGTATAATACAAGTGCTCTGGCAGACGTGAAGTTCCCAGCACAACGCACAGATCGTGTGTATGAGCAGAAAGTGGGAGACCGACATGACTCGTTGGTCGGAAACCAGAGATTGAGCGGTTTTCGAATCTTCGATGAACCTTCTAATGATATCGCCCATCCAGCAAATGATCTGTATGTGAATGATCGCCGTACCCTTAAGAATACGACCATAGAAGAGGCAGTCAGTCATGGTCACAGTTCTTCCCATAACCGTACCGTCGATGCTCCGTCCGAAGCGTCATCGCCACGTGCTGTTGAAATATTTCACTCCAAATTCAAATTCGCCGATTTTGACTTTTCATCAACATTGTTCCTCATTGGGACTTTGCGCCGGTACCACCACTACCACCACAAACAAAAGGCGACGCCGACTTTGGTGAGCATAATGTCTAATTATTCATTAAGAAATTTTAATCGAGACCAGTTACACCCCAGATCTTATCCCTCTCTGATCCGTATCCTTTCAGATACCCAACCAAGCGACGGAGAATGGTAGGCGCCCGTTATCGATAATCTCTGCCTCTGATACCGATAGTTCCAGGATGCCACTTGCGCCAAATGTCAATTCGAAGCCATACACCCTTACTTTCCTTCGTTCAATCTCATCGAACTCTTACGATCCGGATTCTCGTCATTCGACATCTCTCAAGTTTCCATCGCGAATGATATAAGTCGTCTCGAGCACGAACTGCAACACATTGAGCCACTCTTTCTTAAAATCCGAGATCGTCGCGACAGGATCCTCCAAGATATCGCCTGTTATAACGCCCTTCTTGCTCCAATACGGCGTTTGCCTCGAGAAACATTGCTCCAGATATTCGGGCACCTTTCTTCTCAAAGCTCCGATATACGTGATGGCCCATGGGTCCTCGGCCATGTTTGTTCAACCTGGCGAAAGATTTCAAGATCATGTCCTTCCTTGTGGACTAAAATCCTCATCTCCTCGTCATGTGGCAGTTCTGCGCTCTTCAATGAATGTGCCTCGCTTTCCGGTGATCTTTCTATCCAGTTGGCTGTGGACTATGATCCAAGCCACACCCCGGATCGTCTACGTGCACTATTACCCCACTCGCAGCGCTGGTCAAGTTTGGACCTCAATGTCCGCCCTGGGGATTTGTCCGAACTGCTGTCCTCGATTTCACCGCCATTGATCCGTTTATCAGTGGTAAAGATCTCTGTCAGTGGTGATTATGAACCACCGCACCACCGTCGCATAGTTGATCATAATCTCTTCTCTTCATCTCCCATTACCGAAGCGACCCTTCGTCGTCTTCCTTATTCATATGTGCCTCTAAACGTGCGCATGCTTCGGCGATTCCGCCTGTGTTCCTACGACCCTGCAGAGATACGTTCCATCTTCCGTAATGCGCCGCATCTCATCGAAATCGTCATTACAATGTGCCCACCCCCGGATTACCTCAACATCGAACCTCCGTTGCCAATCACTTACCCACCCGTGTTCCACACTTCTCTTCGACAACTCTCTTTTTTCCTTACGTGGGAAAATGCGCGTCGGGTCACTAAGGTCCCGCTGACCTTGAACTATATCACCCTACCGGCACTCAACGAGCTTCAAATTCTCACGTCGCAAACACAGCCAGATGGTAGGCTTCCGGAAACGTTGGAGCCTATCGAATACTCACGTATCATCAACCTTCTTCATCGTTCTGGATGTGATTTGACCGATCTCACGTTTTCGATACCCGTACCTGTGAACAGCTTCCTTATCCCTGTGCTGAGGCAATCTCCTGCTCTCCAAAAGCTCGACATATTAGTCGACGTGCAAACAGCGGGCGACGTCTTTCTAGCGTTGACTCTGGCTGAGGGACAGGTGCCGAATTTAAGAAAGCTGCGTATTGCGGATTCTCCATATGGAGTAAGCGGCCTTTTGCTACAAGGAAAGGTGTTTCACGCGATGGCGCGATCAAGACTCAGTGGAGATAGTCATTTGAAAACACTGCAGTTGTCATTAAGAATGGCGTGGTCGGATCACAGTAATCTACTTATCCCGGTTGCACAGAGTTCGCCGTTCCGTGATCTGTTGAAGATGAAGGAGGAAGGGCTGGATGTCGAGTTTTTGTTCAACCTGGAAGACTGTCTTGTTGAAGGGAAGGCATCCACTCTATTCTTCGGTTCATCCTAAATGTGTTATTGTTTGATGTCAAGGACTTGGACATAAAATTGCCACAGTGCGTAATTATTCTTTGACCATCGTACATGTCATCATATTTATCCTCACGATCATAGGAGTGAAGACGTGTGAGATTGACCTGACTGCGAAATCTATCATGTCAAGATAGGAGGCCCCGTATATATTATTCATACTTCTTGATACACAAATCCCATGTCACGCCATGGTACTGGTCAGTAATAACAGCTCGGTAAGTCTTGCAAAGACTCGCTAATCCATTTTAATAAGATTAAGGATTCCGCCAAGGTAAATTAATCGGCGGGACATATTCTGTGAAAAATGCATTACACCATAAGCTTGTCCATGAAGTGGGGACCCGCTTCGACAATTTTTATGGTTAGAGTAGCGTGCCAATTACTCGGAGGTATCAATCAAGGAAAAGGTATACCGAGACTATATACAAATGGGTTATCCGATGAGACAAGAATCTGGATCAGGGTACGTTCGATACAACGAGAATTAGCTAGCGAGAGGAGCCACCCTTCTCAATGTTCGAGGTGTCTAGCGCTTTATTCCTTCTCTTCGGTTCCGGTAAAGCCTTAAGTTCCCATTGCCATCACTGATCGTAGTCCATGTATCCTGGCGTATGAGGAAACATGAAGCGAGCAAACCAGGAAGCTCTGTGAAAGCCCATGGACTGTCTTCTCAAACCGTACAAGACCGCCTGAAAGTTGTTTGATGGTCAGTATCGAGCAATCGTTGTTAACAAAAAGCCCCGAGGGGGGAGCATGTTCGTGAAATCGGAGACGTGATTCTAAGAACGTGATGGCACAGGTGCCAGAGGGAAGGGCACCGAATAATGTAGAAGAGCATCTTCGAGAAAATCCATATTCATCTATCCCATATCTCTTGAGGCCTCCCATATTGCAAATTTCGAGGTATTTTTTCTCCCTCGAGCTCAGTTAGAGAGTTAACAGGTTGTTCATTCTGGCGTACGGTTTTTATGGAACCAGACGAACTGTAGGCCGGGGTTCGATTCCCTTACATCCTCTAAAGACATCACGCATCACAGGTGAGACTGGTGTAAACTGCTCAGGTCCATCTTGTACACTGGCAGTAAACACTGTGTTGTAGGTCTACTTGGGTTCGATTCCCTGCATCTGAATTGTCTTCTGCCGTCGCCCTTTGTCATTTTTGTTCTTTTATTCTCCGCATTGATAGTACTGCTCAATGCTTACCAAAACGCCATCCATAAACTTTCACGCTTTTTCAAAGCTCCGTTACATCTATCGTCATCGTCGTCACTCTTTTCAAACATAAATAATGCTAGCGGATTCCAGGACAAATTTCGAATTTCGACAAACATAATTATTGATATCCTCTCGTCATCCCCTGGGACCGTTTCTATCCCTCGTGGTATCTGGCCTCGCCAGCTGACCCACCATGATCGTGCATGAAACGCACACTAAGCAGGAGGAGATCAGGGCTGGAGAAACGATCATACAGTCCGGTGGTAGACGCAGGAAAGTTCTTCAGCAACTGCCCGAGGTGGATAAATATGTCACTCGGAGATGGGAGGCAGTCGGGGCGTGGGGATGTGGATACATTCCATGATGAATATGAGAACGGCAGAAAGACTGATGACAGAGATGGATATAGCCGGGCGTATGCACCGAGCGACGCCATGAATGAAGCAGGACGATTCTTCATCAACCGCCTCGGCGAACGTATCTTTTCAGAAAAGGGATCACAGAAGTAGGTCCTTAATGTTTGCACGAACAAGCTCGCCTTGGATGCAAGGTTCGACTAAAGATAACGACGGAGGGCTCAAAGGTGTGGAAGCTCGTTGGGGAAAAAGTCAAGACCGAAGGAGTACGTCATTTTGTGTGAGTTGATGTCGTTACTGATCGAGAAGGATTCCCGGGGCCATAGGTAATGGAAGGGTCCGCGGTGGAGAATAAACAACTATGATGCTGAACGTAGGCTCCGAGTCCTTTCCGATGTAACAAGAAGTCTGAATAATACGTACAATAAACCAAATTCAACAGTTGTCGGTCCATATCAAAATAATGGCATGCACCCATCATCCACGTCTCGAAGGGCTTCTCCATAGGAAAACAGAATAGACGAAATGAATACCGTCAAGATAATCCTACGTCGGAAGAGATGTTTTTGAACTCGAAGAGGAACTTGTTTTGTTTTAGAATACCGCACTCAAAACTAGTTGGACATGGCGTAATGGCTAACTCCCAGGTGGTCACCCGGGATTCGATTCCCGATCCAACGATGGTCTATGACCTTGAATAATATTTTTTTTGTCCCAGTCTGCCGAGCTTCCTAAACCATGACTCATGAGCAACCTATTTACGATGGAAGGAAACAATGGCAGTCCAGTATAGACATTTTTAGGTGAAGGACCACTGAAAACTCACAAGCATAAAACACACCACCGTCGTGTAGTAGTCAAGCTGCAGTAGCTTTGGGTTCAAGTCCCGATCACTGCGTAAGAGGAGCTTCCTCTCGAAAGAAAATCATTTTCGTAGAATCTTTTATTCTTCATTGTCGAGCGTCAGCAAAATCTAGCCAGGATGCTAAATATAAAATTTCGCACCACCAGCGTAGCAGCCTTAGGGCTGTGCACGAAACCTCCAGGGGGGTGCGATACCGTTTTGTAACGACCTTCCCTGTGGGGCCTAGTATTGACGGTTACTTACCATTACTTACCCTATCACTCATCGCTGACGAGCGGCATTTGCAATTTTCCTCATCTTCGTGTTATCTTAGACACTTCTTTATCCTGCTGTATGATTTATTGAAAATCACTACGGAGATATGCTTTACGCTGTAAATAAATAGGAATACAATAGGATTGAGTATAGTGGTGACATAGCTATCATCACATGACAGGTAAGTTACCTCGACGAAAACCCCTCCAGCGGGGGTAGGTATAAATTACCAGTAACTAACCAGTAACTTACCAATCCGACTGGAGTCGGAGTATCCCGGGCTAGCAACGTTTATGAAGAGGGACCCAATGGCGGCTAGGCTTCCGGCGTCGACAGAAAACAGGTTTACTCAGCGTTTACAGTCAGTACCACAAATGACAGCGGCGTTTATACACAGAAAATGACGAGCTTGAGGTGAGGAATGACAGAATAGCTGAAGACGCAAGGGATACATGGCGGGGGCTGGGGATACACGCAGTGCCAGTGATCAACTTTCTCAGATAAAAACCTTTGTGTGTCGGAGAAATCGTTCGCATGTCGTACAACGGTCAATGGTATTGTGTTCGGTATTTCGGGGTTCAATTCCTTGTCTAGAGAGACATATCTAGGGAGGCTCGGGTCGCATGACCTTTAGAGACGATACGAGAGTTCTCAAACAAAGGTGTCAGCGCAACAGCTTTTGATGTATATCTTACGATAGAGGCAAGTCCAGGACGATCTTTTCGAGTGACGAGAGTGGACACCACAGCAGCAACTGAGGCATACCTCTGAAAGGCGCCCAGAGACTATGGTATGCCGCGTCACGGCATGTAATCTTTTCATTATACGAAGATGCATCGATATCGTCTGCGGGAAGCTTCGTGTTATCCTCCGAGGCCATTACCATCCTTCCGTGTATCTGACCTGGCCAAGTGCCACGTCATTCGGCCAACAGCACGCCAGAAACGCTCACCCACAGGTAACTGGGTGTAAGTGTATGGCGAAATGACGATACAATCGGCTGATAGACGCAACACAGTGCTTCGACCGCGTAACGTGGATATGCCGTCGGGGTATAGGACAGCTATGAGAGAGATAAGGGCGGCGGATCCCATGGCACATCCATTCATGGAGAGACGCGAGGAGAGTGGGTGCATGATGAGGCGGATGTTAATGTTTATGGCGGAGTGGATGAAACTGAACATAAACCTAAGACGGAACCGGGCGTCAGAACGACGGCCTAGTCTCGAAAGGCGCCACCATATAAAACGGGAAGAAAACACGATTGTTCCTAAATCGGGAAATCACAAATCAACATTTGGCGACTCACCGACGGCTGCACGTGGAACTACTCGTAGATCAATGAACGCCACAAGCTATACTGTCCTCCTCGTTGTACATCCGTCAAGGAGCGTGATGGCAGAGGTACGACACAGGGCAATGATGATGGTACAAAGGAGAGCATATTCGGGAATATCCGGCTCTGCCCTTTTCCGGGCCAAAAATCATCATAATCCCTTCCAGCACCCATGAAGCAAAATAGACACATTCATTCCTACCGAAAGCCCCGTGAAATGGCTATTTCTGGCACGTCCGATCTTATTTTTTGAAACACGCTCTAGTAAAGGGCTAAGGTAATAGTTCACTCCACTCTCGCCTTGTCAAGGTCCTTAAGTCGAAGGAAAGGGTCAGTCCTTTCGGATCTTTTTTGAAACATGGATTCCATCCAATTTTTTTACCCATAATCACAAGAAACGCCATCCTATTCTTGAGAACCTAGTGGTTGGATCAACCTGATCCGCCACTTACACGGACGTCCCTTCAAGCGGGATCACGCACGCGAATACCGGGGGAAGACATGAAGCATTTAAAGTTGAAACATCCAGTAATTATTCACTACAGATAGTGATCTGATTGCGGGGAGGCGCTCAGTATCCAAGTCAAAGACGTTATGTTACGATTGGCCGGGATACTGGAGGCAAGCGTCAAAGAGGGCAATGTGATATTCTAGAACTCGACGTATTCTTTCATGCAGTCTCAGTCTATCAAGTCGACAGTGAGGGAGGGCACCTCTCGTGGCGCATTGCGAGGACCCAATCAAAGACTCTCATTTTAAGGCAAAACATAACCTATATGATTCAATGTTAACATTCATAGAACGGAGCCAGAAATAGCGATCACGAACTACCTGGGCAGTAATCTGGCATAGATCGTACTGTATTCCAGTGAGTGTCGCCAAATTGGCGAATCAGGATGGAGTGACTTGTAGGGGGATTCGCTAAGATTCCTAGCGGCGGGCGGAAAAGCCTATAAATGTTGTAAATCCTTCGAACTAACTCTACTAAAGAAACGAGCGAAACCTACTACGCAAGTTCTCATTAGTCCTCGAGACAATGCGACAATTTGTGAGCACAGGAAAGGCAGGTAGCAGCTGTATCAACTTTCGGTGAATATCATCGGAGAGAGGGATATCGAGAACAAGTTCCTCGAGCTTCGGGAATGGGCGCTGTAAATGTCCAAGATTAAATTAAATTTCAGATGAAACTACAGCAGCCGGATCTCCAGCGATCACCTCGAAAGCTCGCACCATATGCATGAGGTCACGGCACCCCGCATCGAGGCATATATCGACAAGACATAATCTTCTCAATTGACCAAGATGGGCGCCTGTGAGACGCCGTAAGGTCACCCCAATAGGCATACACTCCCTATCAAGACCTACCAGTGTGCCCGTTAGTTCTTGCGAGGTCGCATAAAGAGAGACAACGAACGCGGATCACAGACCTCCAGATTCACAACGATGGCAGGTCCCAAAAGAAAGCGCACATTCGAATGACATCGCAAGATACGCAGATCCCCAATATTGATGGCCACCATATCAGAAAAGTCCTGTGGCTCCGCATCGCAACGATCCAATTCCAACGTCACGAGCGACCCCAATGTATTCTCGAGAATCAAGCGGATGAGAGTGCCTGATCCGCCACTCACACGAATATGTTTATATTGCATCATTGATCCCAACACCGAGGAAAATGATGTGGTGCCGAGGTCGACGTATCCGTCCATGATTACGGAGAGGGACCTTATAGCTGCTAGGTGCCCAGAATAGAAGGAAAAGGTGTTCAGGCGTAGACTTCTGGTCAGGACCTAACCTGACAATGACGTTTCTTCGAAGGAAGGCACGAGCTATGCTATGGAGGACGCTTTTCTCGATCAGACAGAGCGCGAAAAGAGTGTCGGGATCGGCGAAGTGCAGGATGTATGAGAGCAGCTCGTGGGGGAAGTCTAACAGGTGCATGGAGGTGCGGGTAGAAAGGGGGCGTCGGTAGGACGTATACGTTCATATACTCGAAATGAATGGACGCGAACAACTAAGGTAAACTTTGGGCCCCTAATGAAGAATGAGTAAATCCGACTCGCTTAGGAGCGCAGCAAGACGTACACCCCATCAACCGAGAGGGAGGCCCGTCCTAAGCATATGAATGCTCCGGGAATAGTAGTAATATCGGCGAATATCTATAATGAGTGGTCGCCACACATACAAGCGCCGTGCACTGAATGAATGGGCTCATACTACTCAAAATACGCCTTCGAACCCATTCTCGTCTAGGAAAGATGGGTACATCCGACGAGTTCGGGGATGCAGCAAGATGCATCTCCAACCAAATCGTCGTTTGCCCGGTGGTCACGACGGTGCTAGACCCCATTCTCGTCTAGGAAGGATGAGCACATCCGACGAGCTCGGGGGGCGGCGGCAGGATGTACTTCAACTAAATTGTCCTTCGACCGGAAGTCCCGACGGTGCTAAGCGCGTGAAATCCGAAAGACTAATGCGAGGGGTCGTGCTGATGCCGGACTGGAATATCTCAAGTGGGCGATCGTCATCGATCCACACACCCCGCTGACTCCTAAGATCCTGCGATGCCCGTCCCATTGAGTATCTTGTCCCATCATCGAGAGGCAGTGCTTACTCCATGAGCTCGTACTCGGTAACAGCGAATATAATCAACGTGGCCGTTGAAAAAAGAAAGAAGAATGACGTGACTGTGCACACGGATCAATCAGTACTTGTTCCATCAGGACCCCGACCTGCCTCACTTCGAATCCTCGTAAAATGAGCTTCGGCAGATATACCAACTCCTCTTAGAGTGCCTGCGTGTAGGCAATAAGCCAACTGTGGGAGAAGAGGTCATGTACGCCTTCCACCAATTTTTTGCGTATGTCGAAATCGATGTCATTGTTCACAACGAAGGGCGCAGACAGCGCTAGCTCACTGATGAATATTGAATAAGCAGGCGTACGCTGAAAAGCTTCTGTTAATACTCTCAGCTTCACCTATAATCAAAAAACAACTGTCCCGAGTGTAGCCCTGTAATTGTTGCACCGGGAATCGAACCATGGCTACCTAAACACAGTGAATACGCTATGTGTACACAGATAAGCAAGTATCATCGTCCTACAAGGGGTGATTTTGTCGTTAGTTTTTCCGAAAACTATGCTCCGACACCGCTGATATCTTCCTGCTAGAGCACTCCAAACCTCCCATGTGTGGCATCGCCCTAAATCACCCTTGCCATTCTCTCACAGCTAGATAAAGATCTGTAATTGCATCTGCGAATTAAGTATATCATACACAGTGAGATAATAACAAAATCAAATACAACGTGGGGTGCATCCAACTGCATTCCTTTACAGTCCACATGGGTTCTTCCAAGTCAGAGAAAGTTAACGAAACAGTTGTCTCACATGGGTGACTCATTGTTCAATTTCCTGCATCTGAACATCTTCCTCGCTTTTCCATCTTTCTCCGAGGAAGTTCCCTACATCTCTAGTGAAAGTCTGTATATCGCTAATGGAAAATCACTTAGCCTGAGTTCGAGAATAAGATACACACTGAACGCTACTGTAACAGGCACTGAGGATGAAATGGTATAACGGTCAGGCTCGGGTTCAATTCCCAACTCATGCACATATCAAAACGCTTTTCCATTTTAGCATAACTACACATTCAACCAGCCGTTCTACAACAGTTTGAATTTTGATACCATCACTAAGCTCAAATAGGATGTGAACGCTTTCAACATCGACCAAGCTTACAATAACCGGATTCATTGTCGCCTCTGGAATGAAACAAGCTTCAACACTCAGCAGGCTGCTTACATAGACATACCATTCCAGTTACCTATACACAATGGCATGATGTAAAAAGCTCCGGAATACAATATGAAAAGCAAAGATCCCATGCAAAACCACGCCTTGATAAATCCATTTTTGATGACTTTGGCGCCAACTCACAGATTTGAGGCTAGTACAAAAGGCCATAGTGAAATTCTGCTGTAGAAGTTGACATGAAATTTTATCAAGGATACCATTCTCCCGTCAAATGTGCCAAGTATATGCGTTCCAAGTCGACATTTACGACTTACAGAAGGCAAAAGTGCTCGTCCAAGTATGGTATATAATGCAGACGCTGTAGTCAATGTGCAGCCCCAGTAGGCGCAGCACGTCGCTTGTTATGCCCTACACCAGGAGTGAAAAAGCCAGAGAAATGAGGCAGGACACACACATCAGATTTACCAACAATAGACAACGACACGATGCAGGGGACAAAAAGGGTGTGGGCATAGATAAATGCGCTTTGCCATACCTGGACAACATCGGTACAATGGGGATGACCCCTCTGCCGCTAAGGCCTGCCAACAAGTGCTGCATAATCTGTGTGCGAAATTCTGTTGGATCAGTGTAGGCAGTACCAACGACTAGTCCATGGGTGAACATACTATCAACCACAGTGCCATCCTGTGCTGAAGGGATGAACAACTCAGATGATGGACAGCATGTTGACGATATCGTTTCACGGCCACTTAGGCCGATGACTATGCGGCATTTTGTTTGACCTTATCTTGATTTTTGCACCCATCATGATCGCTTCTGGGCTTCATAACACCACCACCTACATATTTTTCCACGAATATACGTTCATTCAAGCAATACCACCCACATTCATTTTGCCTGCCAACATGTATTCTCAACAAGGCAGATGCCCTTGTACATACCCACCAAGTGACATGTATGTGTTTCTGAAGAGTCTATAGTATGCCAGTCAGTTAAGGTACAGTATATTTGAAAACAGATATACCAACATTCAGGAAGTGAACCCAAAATCAACATTCAAGGAGCAAAGTGTATCGATGGACGAACAAGTCAATGTTGATGTGTATTTCAAGTTCATCACCACTAGGAATGTGAACAAAAAGTGAACAACTAGACATCGAGTCCTGCGGAGCAATACAGTGACTACCACTCACTGACAATGTCACGAGTGGCCATAAGGAACCAATGCCCCCAATGCCGGGACTTGGCAGCCTGAAAAGGAAAGATTGTAAGCAGCACCAGCACCGATCGGTCCCACACCACATACCACATAGGGGACACACCCTGTCACCAGGGTCGAAAACGCGACACAGGACGAAACGGACGCATGATAAGGATTTATCCATAACCCACTACCAAGGCAGCAGAAATTAATCTGGGCAACTATGGCATGTATGGCATGGTAAATTGTTGGCCACGGTATCATCATCATGCACTGCCATTGAGATTATCAAGACACTTGGGTTCATAGTACACATGATTCTGAATGCTCGGTTTGGTGATAAGACTGATGGAGATGAATCTTATTCGTTCATCTACAGTGACTAATCAGATGTGGATTGTAGGCCACAGTATCACACTGTCATCGAGATAATCAAAATGCTTGGGTTGATAGTACACAGGACTCTGAATGCTCAATTTGGTGATAACACTGATGAAGATGAAGCCTATTCATTCATCCATGAGGACTAGTTCGATGTAGAGGAGGACGATCTGTGGTCTATCTCTCTGGAAATGCTTTGCTGATGGGTGAGAACAATGCTTCTCTCCTGTATAAATGTTGTCGAAAACCCTCTTGCCGACCTTCAGTCCCATCATGGCCAACATCACAATGTCAAACTGCCCAGTACCCACTGAGAATCCAATTATCTTGGATCTCACTTCCTCTTATGGCTCCTTCCTTGTAGGATCTTGGCTCGCCTGCGCAATGTGGGGCATGTCAAGTCTTCAAGTGTAGGTCTAATTCTGTGTCTTCTTTTCATTATTGACCTTCTTACATCACTCAGCTTTATATATTACATGAAGTATGGTCCTTGCAATTTACTGGAAACCATGCACTGACCGAAATATCCTTCAAGCTCCAGCAACGTTGATCTGCTGTTTCTGAGAATCTTGGTACATATATTTACTTCTTTTTCGAGGGCTGATTTTCATCCCTGGACAGATAGGTGTGCTCTGGCATGTAATTTTTATAAATAGACAGAAAGGAGATCTATCGACTGACAAGCCCATAGGGCATTCGATACGAACAATGGAATTCTCATTCTGAAAGGACGTGAGTATACACTGGTTGTATTCTATGACTCAACTTTCAATCTCATCATTCAGAGTGGCATGTTTTGATACATCAGTACGGAAGGATCGAAGGACTCGAGGAGACACCATTGTATGTCGGTAATAGATCCTTTCACTCCAAAGCTAACATCTTTGGGTCTCTGTAGGGAACTTCTGGTATGTTATTCGAGCCTTTCAAAAATGACATTTATGATTTGACCGTTCCATAAAAGCATCACCTCTGGGTGGAGGTGAGTAACCAGAGAACAATGTTACCGACAAGTCATACTAATGTTTTCGTAGACCATCGTCATTGTTATTGTACAGTTATACTTCATTTGGAGAATTTATACCTGTCAGTCTTTCAGACATTGCTTGAAGGTATGTTGACATCTGTCAGTTTCCAAACAGATATCTCATTCAAAAATGCAGAAATTCACAACCCGCACGTTTATTGTTATCATGGTTAGCATCAATTGAATTTCAAACACTTGCAGCTTTAAACCATTTTCACTCTTCAGATTATGCTCTCATCTTGACAACTGGGTACGTAGCTTTCACTTGGAATTTCTCTTATTAAAAAATTTTCGATGTACAGTTGTAGTCTTCGGTAGGTGCATAGATATCACGACATCCAGAAAGCTGACTCCGCTCCCAAGTATATCTGATAAATGTGTGAGTCACACATCATTCTTGCCTGTCGAATTATTTACCTCTAAATAGGTACGGAAAACCCTTGGAAGTTATATCAACACCTCTGATAGTTGTCTGTAACACATTTTCCCCAGCTTCCATCGTACTGACAGATTCTAGGGGTTCAACATCTCTTATTTGAGTGCTTCAGTCGCTGTGGATGTCGTCGTGTCATTCAGCATGATATTCCTTCTAACTCAAACAGGAACGCCTACTATCCCAAAGTGTGTTTTTGAGTACTTTCACAGCCTCCTCCTGATGTATCCATTTTCTTAGAACAATGCGCATGGTGTACCACCTCATTATGGTCATTGTTCTCAGTGGCACATTCACATCTCTCACGGCTACTGTAGCTCTTGTGCTTGTTCGTAATACCAGCTTTTCGTTGAGTGTTATTGCGCTTAAATACTATGACATCAGGTGAAAGTCTACCCAACTGCGCTCTATTACACTATCGTGGAATTCTCTCTCTGCTCCCTCTATTTCAGCACTCTGTTAGCAAATTTGAATGCGAGGACATATATCCAGTCACCTGATGGAAGGATGACAATATCCTCATTCGGCACTGCCCGCCGTAGCAGGAACAATGAAACATTTGCTCTGGGCTCGTTGACTCACCCCTACAATGGAGCGAGCAGTGTTGGAGCAGCTACTGACGGAGGGATTCAGGTGAGTTCTGTCACTGTTTAAAAGTAGAATATATTATAACAAGGACAGATACCAAAAGAAAGGGATGTTAGGGCGGACAATCCGGATATGTTTCTGTCTTTGAAAGTATGTGTCCATGTCCGAGCAGCCCAATCTCTTTCTCACTTATCCTAGGATCAATGCACAGCAAATAGTTCCTAATAACCTCTAAAGCAATGGCGGTACGACCAGAATCGCACACAAAAGGATAACTTTACGGCGGGGATGTGATTTTTGAGATCCTAGGTAGATCGATTGTTACTATGTCTTATTTATATATCTATTGTGTCCATTCATGTTTACATTTGTGTTTCTACTCCGCTGTATTGGTGAACATCATATTGAAGTGCTCCTAACCCCCCGTTCCAATAGAAGAACGAATCAAACTAAGTCGATAGAATCGAAGGCACTAGGCAACAGCAACACCTATATAAATTGTCAAAGACAGGCCGAATAATTTACTCCTCATCACAGCATTCCAATAGCCACGAGACACGCCGCAGTGTTTACGAAAATCAAGCGAATACAAGGATCCGACACCCCACGCACACCAATGGGGTTTTCATTCATCCTGAACGTGAAGGCAATCGTAAGAGATGAACATTAATATTAAACGACGGAAGTCGGAGTATCCATCCACGTGTATGATGAAGGGACCGAATAGCAGCTAGGCTTCCAGTGGCAACAGAAAATAGGTTCGCTTGACATTTCCGGTCAGTGCCACAAATCACAGTGGCGTTTACCCTAAGAAAATGACGAGGTATGTGATGGAGGATGCGTTTCTCTGATGAGGAACAGAGTGCACAGAGGAAATTTGGATCGGCGCTGTGCCCAATGCATGAGAGCAGTTCCTACGGGAGATCCAACAGGTGCGCAGATATGATGGAGGACCCGCAGGTTCACAGACTCGAAATGAATATGCGCATAAAAATCAGGTAATCCTCTTGCCTGTACGAAACCCTAAATCGGAAATGTCAGCATCTGAGAGGGGATCATAAAACAACACTGGCGACTCACCGACTAGCGGACCTACTCGCAGATCGATGAGCGCTGCCAGCTAGACTATCCTCCGATTACGATATTGGAAATGCGTCTGTCTTTAGATATAGAGCTCAAGAGACTTCTAGAAGGACAGATACGTAGGTAGCGTCTGGCCGGACGCTGACAAAAGATCAGCATGCCCAAGCAAAAAACCTAGCACCGGCACTCCTTCTACGTCTCCCATTGTATGCAAGCCCGCTATCAAGTATGTTCATTCTGGGTGAACTCAGGTTTCCTATCTAGGAAGCGCAGTGAATGGGCCGAGAGATGGCAGGACGACGATGATGGTATAAAGAAGGGCATCTCTGGCTCCGCCCTTTTCCGGACCAGAAATCATCATAATCCCTTCCAGCATCCCAAGAAGCAACATAGAGGTACCGAAATGGCTCTTTTTGGCACATCCCGTCTTATTTTTTTGACACACGCTCTAGTAAGGGGCTAGGGTAATTGTTCACTGCACTCTCCCCTTGTCGAGGTCCTTAAGCGTTCCTCATACACCAGCCTCATTGTCCTATTCTCAGTCCCCACCCTCCACTGAACATTGGGATTAGTAGATTCGGGTCACTCACCAGATTAGAAAAAATAGCCCTCAACTTTGAACTCAACCATGAAGAAACAAAGTTGACGTGTGATGCCCGGAACGAAAATAGTCTCGTACATCCAATTGCAGACGGGTGGAATTGAACCAGTGTGAGGTTCAGCGTCAACTAGTACAGAACCTGGGCGCAGAGACCAGTGATTCTGAACTCGTAAGTTTACATTTCAGAGTGCACAATAAAGAGGAGCATATTGGCCTTACTTGATCATACAGAATTCCGAAAGTTAATGACCGTTGTCGAGGACACGAATTAAACAAAAAGTGACCCGCATTAAGCACTACTATTCGGGAGTGGAGATCGATCCCTTCAAGGTCGCCATACAGAAAACGTGCAGTAATATAATCCCCACTATTTCCAACCAAAGTACACGCAATTCCAGCTATATCGCGTAGATGTCCTATCCCGATCCGAACACGGCCTTCCTCGCACGCCTGTTTCTTTCGCAGTCCAAGTCCAACCCACGTACTGGAGTGAAGGGGACAGGAAAAAAGTGCTTACGTCGCAGTGCAAACGTTGAAGGAAAAGTCTTATCATTTCTGAAACATGCATCATACGTCCAATTCTATAGTCACAAGAAACCTGATCCGCCACCTACATGGACGTCCTTCGAATGGATCATGCACGTGAATACCAGGGGGAAAACGAAGGTTTAAAGCTGAGATATCCCATAACGATTCACTACAGATAGTGAGCTTGATTCGATGTTAACATTCGTAGAACGAAGCCATTACGCAAGCACCTAGGCGGTAATCTGGCATAGACCGGACCGTATCTAGTGAGTGTCGCCAAATTGGCAAATCAGGATAGCGTGACCCGTAAGAGGATTCAATAGTTTGTCTGCGAGTCCTAGCTGCGGACAGAGAAGCCTGTAAATCTCGTAAATCCTTCCAATCAACCCTACGAAAGAAACGAGAAACGGACCAAGTGAGTTCTCGTTAGCCCTCGAGACGATGCGACTATTCGTGAGCACCGGAAAGGCAGGTAGCAACTGCATCAACTTTCTGTGAATGTTATTGGAGAGAGGGATGTCCAGAACGAGTTCCTCGAGTGATGAGAATTGGCGCTAGGATCTCCAAAATTAACACCAAATAACACAACAGCAACCGAGGTTTGAACGCTTGCCTCCAAAGCGCACACCATATGCAAGAGGTCACGGCATCCCGCGTCGCAACACGTATCGACGAGATATAATCTTTTCAATTGGCCAAGATGGGCGTCTGTGAGACGCCGTAAGGTCATCCCCATAGGCATACACTCACCGTCATGACCTACCAGTGTGCCTGTTAGTTCCTGCGAGGTCGAATAAATAAAGAGAGACGAACCCAGGCCACGGACCTCCAAATTTACAACGGTGACAGGTCCCAAAAGGAAACGCACATTCGAATGACACCTTGAGAGACGCAGATCCCTAATAGTGATAGCCACCATATCATAAAAGTCCTGTGGCTCCGCATCGCAACGATCCAATTCCAACGTCACGAGCGACCCCAACTTGAATGTATTCTCGAGAATCAAGCGGACGAAGGTGCCTGATCCGCCACTCACACGGATGTGTTTTATGTTGATCATTGATCCCAACACCGAGGAAAATGATGTGGCACCGCCGTTGAAGTGTGTGTCCACGATTATGGAGAGGAACCGTATAGCTGCTAGGTGTCCAGAATCGAAGGAAAAGACATCAGGCGTAGACTTGTGGTCAGGACCAAACCTGACAGTGACGTTTCTGCGAAGGAAGTCGCGAGCTATGTTATGAAGGATGCATTTCTCTGTGAGACAGAGAGCGCGGAGAGTATCGGGATCGGCGAAGTGCAGGATGTATGAGAGCAGTTCGTGCGGGAGGTCCAACAGGTCCATGGAGGAGCGGGTAGAAAGGGGGCATCGACAGAATGTGTACGTTCATATACTCAAAATGAATGGACGGAAACAATTCAGGTAAACCTGGGGCCCCTAATAGAGAATGAGTAAATCCGTCTCACTCAAGAGCGCAGCAAGACTAACCCTGAAGTCACCTTGTGCTATGTGCTAAGCACATAAATGCGCCGGGAACAGTGGTGATGTCGGAAGCTATCTAAAACTTGTGATCACCACATATACAAGCGCCACACATAGAATGAATGCGCGCATACAATTCAAAATACGCCTCCTAACCCATTCTCGTCTAGGAAGGGATGAGCACATCCGACAAGCTCGGGAGTGCAGCAAGGTGTACCTCCAACCAAATTGTCATTCGACCGGTAGTCACGACGGTGCTAAGCGCGTGAAATCTGGAAGACCAATGCGAGGAGTAGTGCTGATGTCGGACTGGAACATCCCAAGTGGGCGGTCGTCATCGATCCATGTATCCCGCTTATTCCCTAGGTCCTGCGATACACGTCCCATTGAATATCTTGTCCCGTTATCTGAGGCAGTGCTCTTACTTCATGTGCTCGTACTTGGTAACAGCGCATATAATCGACGTGGTGGTTGAAAAAAGAAAGAAGAATGACGTGGCTGTGCACGTGGATCAATTAGTACTTATTCCATCAGGACCCCGACCTGCCTCACGTTGAACCCTCGTAAATGAGCTTTGGCAGCTATGCCCACTTCTCTTAGAGTGCCTGCGTATAGCTTACAAGTCAGCTGTTCGAGAAGATGTCATGTACGCCTTCCACCAATTTTTTGCGTACGTCGAAATCATGACATTGTTCACAACGAAGGGTGCAGACAGCGCTAGCTCACTGATGAATAAGCAGGCGTACACTGAAAAGCTTCTTTTAATTCTCTCAGCTTCTCCTATAATCAAAAAACAACAAATGTCCCGAGTGTAGCTCTGTAATTGTTGCACTGGGAATCGAACCACGGCTCCCTAAACCCAGTGAATACACTATGTGATCACAGAGAAGCAAGTATCATCATCCTACAAGGGATGATTTCAGCATTAGCTCTGCCGACAGCTCTGCTCCGACACCGCTGATACCTTCCTGCTAGAGTACTCCAAAACTCCCATGCGTTGCATTGCCCTGCCCATTCTCTCCCAGCAAACGAATAATCTGTAATCGCATTCGCGATTTAAGTACAACGTACACAGTGAGCTAATAACCGATTCAAATACAACGCGAGAGGAATCCGACTGCATTCCTTCATAGTCCACATGGGGTCTCTCCGAGTCAGAGAAGATAGCAAAACAGTCGTCTCATGTGGGTGACTCAGTGTTCAATTCCCTGTATCTGAATACAGGTAACACAGCGATATATTTTCTTCACTTTCCATCTCTCTCCAAGAGAGTACCCTACGTCTCGAGTGGTAGTCCTCATACCACTAGCAGAAAACCCCTTAGTAGCCCAAGTTCGAGAATAATATCCACACCGAACACTACAATAGCAGGCGCCGAGGACGAAATGGCATAACGCTCAGGCTCGGGTTCGATTCCCAACTCGCGCGCATGAATGGCGAAGGGATTTTCCATTTTTACACAAGTACAGATTCAACCGGCCGGTTTCTACATGTCCCAGTTCGAATTCAGACACCACCACCAAGCTCAAATAGGATGTGAACGCCACCAGTCCAGGGAGCTGGTAAGAAATAGATGTCAGCTCTAACGTCCATATGTCATGGGACGCTCGCTCGCATGCTCTTAATTATATATGCTTCCAACACGTATAGTAAGAACAGGACACTTTTCCGTGCTCCCTTAACGAGCCCTGGCCATGACGACAAAGCCCCTGGGAGAGTCCCGATATCGCAACTGTGGATATGTACCAAAGGCAATCTAGAGTTTACGATACGAGAAACTGTAAGCATCGGAAAAGAAGCTGCTACCGTACGATACTAAGAAAGGATTATTAGGAAGGAATTTCACTCGTGAAGAAACTTCGGTCTGGGGCAGACGAAATTAGCTCAGCACATGCCTCAAATGCCGCTTCCTTCCAAAATCACTATCGGCGAATCGCAGAGAAGCCATCCCAACAGTCGCAGTTTATGCATGTTAGGCAGAAGATAGAGCATCAACATTAGACCTTGCACGACCAGAGAGGGTGGCAACAGCAAGCACATGTTGCGGGTTACGTTACCCGCATGCAAATTAGGCTCGTCCGTACGATTTCAAACCTATGAAAGCGGTTATCGTATCCTCAAGAGTGAGTTGAGCTCGATTGTGCGTGAGAATACCTAGAGAAGAGATGAGAAAGACGATAAAAACATCCGACAGCGATGAGAGATAGTGGCGTGACGGCAGAGAGCGAGGTATCGAAGTCAAAGACAATAGACCCGAGTTCATATTTGAGGAGACTACCAAAGAACATGCTGATATTCTGCCGTAGAAGTTCACGTGCGATATTATCAAGGATTCCATTCTATGTGAGACCGAAGAGCGAGGCCTTCAGGAGGGCATCATCATCGGGGTCCATGTGCCATTGAAGGCGATTCGTGCGGGAAGTCAAGATGGCTGGAAGCCAGTGTCACTGCATCGAGTACCTAAATACACACAAGACGAAGGGCAGCTGAGTCTCAATGACAGGATCACAAAATCAATAAGGACGGAGAAGGTGGGCGATGGACTGCACGTTCAAGGTTTCAGTGCACAGCCACATTGCGACAGAGCTCCGGTGTTCATACCGGTTATCTAACTCGGACTGAACCGCCGACCGCACCATGTGTCAGACCCCTCGATGATTACCAGCATCCTGCGATAATCTTCAGTTAGTGGTGGGATACGCGGACTACGACACCCTCCTCACTCTCTTTCTCTCCTGTAGAAAGATATCTTCTACGTGTTGTCCTCACTGCAGACACTTTTTACGCTTATCCATGTCCATTTTCCTTCGATTTCGGCTGTCTACCAAATGTGGGATACACTGAAGGAGCAGCATTTCGTCGCTGATGAAAGGAAAGGGATCTTCGTCCGGCACTTCGAACACCAAACAGTTGCCAGGTATGTTTCTATTGCGATAATGACGGAATCGTGCACTGAATGTATTCAGGCTGGTAGCACCGGTACTTCCAAAGACGCTTCAATTAATACATGCTTAGGTAAGTGATATTGTGATTTTCAACCTTCATCCTCACACCGGATTCTTTCATTTCGCTGCCGGCCATCCTAAACTACTTACCAATTCTCCTGAATCGATGACGTCCTTTTCCTCTCAGGGATGGAAATATATGCTTCGTAGACATGGTAATTGAAGTACAGTCGGCAACATTCCGAGATACCACTGCCGAACTGCAATGCTACTGCTCTAAAAAAAGGGACAAAAACGGCACCTTTTACCGCGCATAAAACGATCAAAGTCCGTGGTATCGAATCAGAATATGGAGATAGAACGCGCAAAGGGTAGAACCATCCTAGCCGTTCAACCAGTTCTGATCGTATTCTAGTCGACGCCATCTGACCATCTTTTCATCTGGTTACAGGATCAGCGGTCGATCCCATCCCACCAGTATACATGACCACCGTTCTATCCTGAACGTGAAATCAACCGTAGGGATTCTTTTGTGGATGCCCGAGCATCTAAGAGAACCACGCCTGATGTACTTGGCATGACATGGGTATGAATAGCTCAAGCCGTGAAGCACTACCGTTGTATTCCGGCATTTTCAAAGCTGTGATCTACACACCGATTCGCCGCGCTTCAAGGTTTATAAGTGCATTATTGGGCACACCTTCTTCATTACCTCACGCAGGCCGTGCCAAACCAATTGCGCTGGACGCATCCCACCCCGACACAATCACAACACATACACATTCCTCACCTCTTTCCAACCATGGTCGCAAGACTGCGGACAGTCATCAAATTTACCGCCATCCTCTTCGCCCTGCACGCTGCTGCCTTTCCAGCCTCTCGCATCTATCGACGCGACGGTGACCCTTCCTCCCCCCTTCCCGATCCCGACGAGAACCAAGACATTCAGAGCGTCAAGGACTACATGCAAAAGTCCATCGAAGCCTACCTCGCTACACAAAACATCCAGAGTGGCGCGACATTCATCCCAGAGCCAGTATGGCGCGCGATCGTTGTTGACACGACAGGTATCGGTGATGGCTCAGACTCTGATTCGGCTGGAGACGATATCGAGACGGGCAAAACGGATGGAACAGGCAATGAAGGGGAGGGACTGCAGAACCAGACGAGCAAGAGGAATATCAATGAGGATGGAGAGGTCCACAACAGGGAAAGGGATTTTGACGAAGATGACGATTTCCTCGTCGGCCGAGAAGGGGCAGAGTCCCACGACACCAGTTCTAGTGACACTAATTCCAGAGACTCCAGCTCCAGTTCCGACGATGACTCTGAAGTCGCTCTGGCCAATAACGACGTGTATCGCCTTTTTGATAAAGCATCGCCCACCCAAGATGACCACATTGATTTCTTCAGTGACGCATACATCCAGTTCACCAAGAAGATCGGCGATATCTTCTCCGCAAAGTCATCCACGACAGAACAATCAAAGCAGCTCAAGAAATTGGGCAATTCGCAGAGCGAGCTTTGCACTGTGCAGCTCACCAAGGTCATAGACCAAGCCTATTACTACTACGAGCAGACGAGAAAATACGACGATGAGGACACCGGTGGTGAGTCCAGTCAAGACTTCAAGACGTGGGCATCGACTAGCTATGCCGATTACAAGATGGCATACGATCAGTGCCAACTAGCGCTCAACCAGTTCAACGCGCTCTCCGACGAAGTCTACGGCCAATTCCGAGGTCCAATCAATGCCGCTGTGTACAACGTTGAACCCTTGGATGATGAACAGGTGAATGTCCCCGGCGTGACTATGAGGGTCGGATCGGGGGGTGGGTCGCTGACGTCGGCGGGTCACCCGATGGCGGTACCGTACTATGCCCTTCCTGGAGCTAAGGGTACGGTGGCGGCATGGAGGAAGCAGGCACAGGAGGAATCGGATGGAATGAGAAGGAGGAAGACAGAAAGTACAGACGGGAAGACAGATGTGGGGATTTGGAAGCGAGATGAGAAAACGGGTACGGATGATGGGAACACAAGTACTGATACAGGAGCGGCCAACGGCGGAGATGGCACATTCAAAGTTCCGCGAGGGTTCTTCTCCTACAGCAGCTCCTCGACGTCCGGGAGCGTTGAAGGGAAAACCGAGAACGGCGGTGGTACGGTCGGCTTTAATTTCAAGTACGGTTCAGTAGGGGTTGGTGCGGACACCACCGAGAACAGCACTTCCACCGAACTGAAGATGAAGAGCTTCAGCATCGCATGGCAGGCTGCACTGCTCCCAATCCAGAGGGGCACCTGGTTCGACGGCTTCCGTGTTGCGAGTCTGATGGCCAACCTAGGGGAAACTGCCGCCAGCGACAGCGACGACGAAAGCGACAAGGCGCTGTATGCCAATGCGACGGAAGCCTTCAACGACTGGTTCGGTACTAATAAGAACCCTGGTCATGCCGCCGAATACAACGACATTGCGCTCATAGTCTATCATCCGATCTTCGCGATGGAGTTCTCCGACCAAAAGGCATATCTGGACTTCAAGGAAACGTCGGCGTCCGCTGGAGTGTGTTTCCTCTTTATTTGTGTTGGAGGAAACGGCGGCAGTAGTAGCAACAAGACAGCATTCAGCGATACGTCGAGCACGGTGTCATATGAAGATTTGTCGGATAACGTGTATTATGCGGGAAGCTTGCAGGGTTCTTTCTGGACGCAGTCAAGCGACAGCGGCTGAGAAGAGATAAGGAAGGGGAAAGACGGCTGTTGGACCAGAGGTATGTGTCTTGCCTCGCAGTTGGTAACCTGTGCTAACTTGAATTCCTAGGCCATACTGATCCCCAAGACGTAGTATAATCAATAGCCATACCTTTCAAGAAAAGCTTGATTGTACACCCTTTCTGTTTTCCGTACACTCTACTTCTTGGCATCTTTGATATATTGAATATACCTCACCTCGTTCGGATAGATTACATTCCGCTGCATTCATTGCGTTGTTTCCTGCTTCCCTGTGTCATCGGGAAAATTTCCATTCCTGATCCCCTCCACATACCTTGTACGAACAATGATGTGGTTAATGTTGGGAATTTACGTGGATAAAGTTGAGAATTAGCTGAGCTTGGTCGAAGAACCAGATCATATTTTTCTCATGGCTGGTAGGGAATAAATATCGACCGGCATTCATAAGCTATCCTGCTGGATATTTATGCAAGAAGAGTATATCCTGGAAATAGTTAGTGGTGGCGACGGTTGTATAGCTATAGCTACCTGGCCACTGTCAGTCAAATCCCGCTATCAATCCGTTGAACACCAGAGCCATGTTAAAGAGATTGTGGAACACTGACATCGCCATTTATTATATCTTAAATTGATATCTCAAACGCCTTTGTGGACATTTGCAACACTTGATGTAGAGACATAAGTGATAGATGTGGTCCCGAGTGAAAAAATTACTGCGATCCACAATCTGTGTCGATATTTTGTCGAACTTTGGGTCTATATTCTCCGATAATATCTCGACCTCTACACAATAAAGTTCAGTAAGAAAAATGTGTCTTCTCCCGAATACAAGTACGAATGCAGTCAGTTCCCGAGGGCTAGATATGCCTTTCCCTGCTCCCACCGACGGTTTACGATTCACTCGTGGTGTTTCTATGTCCCATACAAATATACATATTCCTTTCGCGATTGTATTTTGGGTCCATATTCTCTGCTGACCCTCTTTGCGACCGACGGGCCAGAGGGCAATGTCTGGATGTCAGTAGAATGGACTCCGTTTCGATGTATCTCAATCCATTGCGGGCTTTCTATGCGAGAACAGAGTCATCCCTTCCCTCGGGCGCTATGTAATACTGATTGTTTGAAGAAAGAAACGAGATGATCGGAATCATCTACTTTTAAAGATTCGTTATATCCATTGCGGTTCTTCGTCGTAGCACATCAAACCATGATCAGCCACGCTAGAATAAATGTGACATGTGACTGTGAGAGACTTCCACATCGATATCGTCTGCAGACACCCGCGCCTCGTCCTCCGACACCAATCCCATCGTTCGCTGTATTCGCCTCGCCACGTCATCCGGCCTACAGACCCCCAAAAGGCCCAGAGGACAACGAGTCAGGGACCAGCGAAACGATAGTACAATCCGAAGAAAGACGTGACACGATGCTTCTGCCGCAGTTTGAGGTGGATAAGTCATTGGGAAATCAACAGGAGCGAAGATAGTCGTAGACAACTATGGGGGCGATAGAATGTTCCAGGCGGCTGACACATCCATGAAGGGTGACTGGTGAGAGAAGAAAAGCACGGAAATGGATATGGGCTGAGCCGTGCGTTTACAACAGAAGATATTGAAGCTACGTGCACACACTGAGGGATAGGATGACGGTGAATGAAGCGGGTAAATATATGCGAGTCCCCCGTACCTTTGGGTCTGAAAAAAAGTCGTATGAAACCTCCCGATATCCACGCATTCTAATCTTGAAGGGTATCATCATAGAAGATGGAAACGAGGAAATGACAGTCGAGACGATTCTAGATCCGGAACGTCAGCATAAGGAAGGATCACAAAGCCCACTGACGAAGTACCCACCTGCAGAAGGCAAAACCAAATTGGAAGCGGTCACAAACCGCAATGAGCACTGCCAGTGACTCTATCTTCTCGTCGTACATCCACCAGAATAGCCATGGAGGGTGTTGATGACACAGCGCTGAGAATAGCGGTCCGCTTGACAGGGACATGGGTCATAGTGCGATATTGAAAAGGCACGCACCCCTCAATGCCGTGAACCAAATATAGCCCGAGAGATATCTGCAGGAGCCATGTTCAAACCTTTTCAGACACAAAAAAAGGTGACACACCTACACCAAAAAACCATTCAAGAACTGGCACTCGGTGGTTTCTCGATGAAGCTCAATACGTCATTCATGGCATCGAGTCGTTGATGTAAACAGTCACCGGTTCTCCTCCATATATCTTGGAGAACAAGGGAGCACGAAGCGCGCAGCGCAGATCAGATAGAACAGTCTTAGAGTTGGCTACTGTTAACCTCAAGACCGGTAATTAAAAAAAAGCCACAACCCCTTCGAGGGAGGTGTCATAGAAGTGTGCTTCGAGAAGCAATGGCAGAGGTACATGACGGAGGTACGGTGGGTGCAACTGGCGACGACGGTAGATAGAGAGTATATTCGGCAATACCCGACTCCGTACCTTTCCGTCTCGGATCAAAAGTCCGCTTAATGTTGGATTCCTTTCGCCAATTTGCTCGCTCGCTTCTCCAGACCCTCCCATGTAGCAAAATAGACGCAGTTTTGTCTTTCCACAGCCCTGTGAAATGGAAACAGGCTTGGTTTTGGCACATGTGATGGATGTTTTGGAACGAGACTTAGATTCGCCAGTCGTAACTTCTAAGGCGTTACTTCACAGTTCACTGGGCTCTCTCTTCGTTGAGCACCTTCAAGTCTTCCCTTACGTGCACATGGTGTGCTCTAAAAAGCCACCTTTATTGAACGTTGGGGTATATGTGCATCGTTCATACGCATTCCCTTGTCCCATGCGCCATCCCATCAGCACTCGTTCGGAATAAATTGAATGGTGGCCCTCACCTTCGCCTTTAAATACTAACTATTAGTCAAGAAAAGACGTTGATGTACCATATTTCTATCCCAAGCTGCAACAAGGCGCATAGCGTTAGCCACTATATAACCTAGGCCTTCCGAGATAGGCTAAGCTCGGTAATTTGTGGTAGTCGTATAAGTAGCACAAGTAAATTTCAAATGCTACAATAAATACACACAAGCAAAGTCTACTTACGCGTACAGGATCTCTGTATCTAGACAGTTTTGAGGAAAGGAACGGAGTAAAAAAGCTTTTTGTAATTTACATCAATTCGGATGGGGAACTCGAACCCTTGAAAGTTGTCACTTATACCAGGAGCAGTAATGTTGACCCTTATGCCATGTCGGAACATCATACTATCAATTTACACATGTGACAAATTAATCTTCGGTGTTTCCTACAAAGACAATATAAGGAAAGGTTCATCTTGACTCTTGAAGAAAGGTATTCAAAGCGCAAAAAAAGAAGCTTTGACCAATTCCTACAAAGATAATATAGTGGAATGGCGAATGCTTAGTAGACATGTCGTGGGGATATCCTCAGCCCGATCTCAACATGGCCGTCTATTTTCCTTGTCGTTATACTTGACACAACATCTCTTCATACCCTGTCAACGTTATCCATACATTGATATGCATTCATCCATAATCAGTTTCACGTCCACTGAAACTCAGCTCTTTGATACCTTTCATCCTCTACAGGTACCAGACACAAGCGCCGTGGGGTAAAAGGGAGATAAGCGACGGGGAGAAAGAGGGAATGAAGATGGCGATCTGGTCATTTGGGGTAATGATGTAGTGGACATAGAGGCGCGTTTTAGCAGGAAATAGGTATCGGGTTGGTTGATGTAGTGGCATCATCGGGTGCGGATGTCCTTAGTTGATGCTAGGGTTCTACGTTCACGAGGAGAAATCATGCGGGAGAAGAGCAGGGAGTGGTTGAGGCATGATTTCCGAGAAACGATGGAAGAGATATGAGGGAAACAAGGAGGAAAAGAAGATGAGAACCCTAGGAAGTAATGATGGTGATGGTAGTAGAAGGAGAGCATCTTCGACAATATCAGGCTCGGTCCGATGTACCATTCTTTCGTTCAATTAGTGCTCTCTTTTATTTGATCCTTGGGTTCAGCGTTCTCAATAAACAAAGTGGTTGAAGAGATGCGGTTATCCCATCTTATTACCAGTTGACGACAGACTCACACCCTTTAATCAGTGGCGCAGCGAATTCTGTTAGATGTAACAATTCATTCTTTCAAACATGATGGGCTAGGTCTCGTATTGCATTGCATTTGTACATCACTTTTGTAGCGTAATGTCACTCGCTGCGTGCATCTCCATTCACGCTCATCATGGCAGTGTGCACCTATCAGCTTAATAACCTGGTAAAGACACTGCATGCCCACTTTATAAAAAGGCATCTTACAACGATCTTTCTCTCTCCACAACAATCATGTACCCTACCAAGTACATGCCCACAGCCCAGTACAGGTCCGCTACTGGGTATCCACGCACCAATCAGTCCCTCCGCACTGCCCAGTCCATGTCCACTATCCAGTCCATGCGCGCTACCCAGTCCGTGTCCACTATCCAGGTCGCATGCACTATCCAGCCCATGTCCACTACGAAGTCCCAAAAGTACATCGTCATCACAGGCCTGGGTAAGAGGTGTGTCGTTTTAAAGTCCAAGGTGTCCACTTACCAGGTCTGTTATTCTGAACTTCACTATTGCATTTGCATTTACCCTCGTCTTCTCCCTCCCTGAATAGAGCTTAATCAATTACATCCATGCCACCTTCCCTGGCACGTATTACTGGGTGTCGTGTAGATGGATTCTTCGACCGATAGTCATCAAAACATGTGACTTGCCTGCCTGCAAGGGATATTTGGTTGATATTCAACCCCATGTGTGGTCGACCATAATCGCTGATATTGATAATATCCAAGTTGTGAGTTATATCCAGCTTATCATCTGTCATGATCAACGGTTAAAAAATGATTAGAGTATTGCCAAATCCAATGCTTAGACCAAGGTGGTTGCGATTAAACCTCCTGGGCTGATGCTATGAATATAGTCCCCACCATAGACCATGACTGTACCCAAGTTCCGCTCTGACATGATGAATAAATTTTGTTTTTCTCCTCATAAATGATAATACACCATCGTATCTCTGTTGACTGTTTGCCTTTCATATCAATGGTTTACAAAATATCAGTTTTGGGGATTTGGGAAGAGTAAGCCCTTTAGGTTAACAATAGTCGAAAATGTAGGCGCACGCTGTTGCGACTGCAGACAATCCAATCGTGTATTTTTGCAATCTGAGTGATTAGACCATATGACTTACATAGACAGCGAGCGGAGCTAATATGTCAGAGCATACATAATAAAATACAACGTGACGAGACAAATAGACAGTAAAGTGACATTTGACATGACAGAATAAACCAGGGACTTAGTCATAGCATGTACCTGATGGGCACGCTTGGCAGAAAGACCGAAAACCCCTGTCCTAGCACCTACAGTCTAGTCTATCTAGCGAGCTCAGCTTTTAATTTGAAGAACTATATGATTGCACTTAATGAAAACGGTGCGCTCGTTAAATTAAAATGATGTACTGTACCTGAGAAGCCAGTCCGAACCTTGCGCGTGAGATAAGATAAATGATAAAATTGGACACACGGATTGATTAGCAGTGTCGGCCGAATACCGGAGTGCTGAGTAACTTGTATACATTGCCTTGTCAAACTGAGAGCTCAGTGCATGCGAGAATCCCTTCTAGAGAGAACAATAAACCGATGATGAGGCTAGATCTGGGATAGCCGACAGCCGTCACCCTGATATGTCCTCGGACTTATAGATAGCGAGCGCACGCTACCAGTTAAGTGAGCTCACTATAGAAACAATACTATATGAAGAAACTCCGAGTCGGTAGCCAAGTAAGAACTGCGGCAGTGGCGGGCTGTGTGCGTAGGAGTCTATTTTACCTGGGTAATAGCGTGACGTTTGTAATCAGTAACTTGTTCTAGTATAAATAGTCAGTATATTAGAGTAGTATACAAGTTTCGAACCCCCGAGTTACGGTGTGCACATGGAAAGCGAGCGCTGTGGCAAAGGATTAGTTTGTAGCTTCGAGTGTCATATATAAACCTGCGAGCTCACCCAGAAGAATCGAGATATATTCAGAATCTGACTTGTGTGCTTAAGTTCCGAGCGAATAAGAATCAGTGTCGCTGTTCTGTTCCATCTGAGCATTGTTGAGTCTGTTGAGAGTATGAATTGAAGTGGAAGTTCTGAAATCTGTTTCTGTTGGTCTGTTTCTGTTCTGTTGGTCTGTTTCTGAAATCCACTTCTGTTCTGTTCTGAATCTGTTTCTGTTCTGAATCCGAGATCTGTTGAAGTGTCCGTGGTTGATATCGTCGTTTGAGTCAGTTTTGGATAACCCTACACGCTGACGTGTAGTGAGCTCACTAAGTCAGTACTTAGCTGAGTGGTTAGAAGAGCGAGCTCAGTGTCGTTTCGACTTGTATCGTGTTCCGTTCTGTTGTAGGACCAGTGTCCTGTGTATTTGGAATATTATCATTCGCCTAGAAGGTTGCGCCTCGAAGTAACACCTTCTTGTAAAAAGTTCCTAGGTTTAGGATCAATTGGAAAAGAGTAAATGCTGTATAGCGTCGAGATAATAAGGAGCTTTACTAGATTTGAAGCATTAGTAGTCGCAGAGTTGATATAATCTCATTCCCCCCATCGCACTTTCGAGGGTGATTGTTAGATTGAGTAGTTGTGTGAGTGTGTGTGAGGTTTAGTGTGTATATCACGCTGTTCTGTGTGCTATTCCACGAGTGCCCACAGCCAGCCTCTTCAACGCCTTATAAGGCTGTAAATGCTGTACATTTTGTCACTCGGCGCTACCATACTGCTGGGTTAATCAAGCTTTCCTCCATCTATGTGTGCCATATCTGCCCCGATCAACCGCTAGGAATAGGAGCATCTGTGTCATGTCCATCATCGTCATATTAACTGACATGGTCCACTGTAGAGACGGCCATAGCATACGGTACACATAACTAGCTAGGTAATCTATATACTGTACTACCCAACACACCCAAAGGTGATGAGCTCACTCTGTTTCAGGCTGTGGATCACAAGTGATGTGAGAGGTTCAAGAGACAAGCTCAGCATCAGCAGTGATGCTACCGTTGCTCACCGAGTCTGGGAGTGAACTGTCTGGAAAGTAAATGGGGGTAGATCTGAAGATCTGTAGGATTTCCCAAAGGAACTTGGCTACCAAATGGATTGTTGGAGAGGTGAAGATCAATTTCTTAAGAACCCATCATACATTTCTTGGGGAGTGTAGGGAATACTGGGATCAAGATGTGGAATGATCTAGTCCATGACTTGACGACATTATTGTTACTAGAACACACTAGCAAAGAATGTTCAGGTGTTTCAATTCCCTCCAGGCAGAAGCCACACAGATGCTCCTCGGTAAGAATACAGGGCAGGAAGTACTTCTCGTGACGATGGAGTTGTTCAACATGTTGATCATATTGTTGACTTGTGTGACCTGATCTTAAGCCTTCCTGCAGTACAAATGACCCTGTACCAGGTGTTTCGGGGCACTTGTGTGCATTATCTTTGACCCAAGAATATCACACCCTATATCTAACACAGATGGAATACTAATATGTATCCTCATCACTCACTTCTATCGCTAACATCTCAGTTCATGCCCAGAGGATCAATGCTTTAAATATCTCATAAAAGACAAATTTTGGTTTTGAAGGACATTTGAGCCGCCTATGATATTGTACCCTGTTGGAACTACGACATGTCAGCTTGGGAACGCTGATTGCTAGCGAGTCTAGGGACCTTGTAGGTAGCCACAGGCATTCTTTGGTAATGCCAGTATCAGGGCTGTACACACAACTCTTCAACAAGCTTGAGCAAATTTCGAAGTCAATGCAAGCACCTTAAGTCCTGCCTTGTCTGATGCAAAGGATGACAACTACTTAGACATGATCCAATAATTACATTTACTTCCATTCACCGAAATTTGACATGAATGAGTGCTTACCATATCGATGCAGTTCCTCCAAACCCACCAGGACGGTGCTAATGCCTGAACAATTCCTTCATTATGCTGTCACACAAGGAAGAAGAGACAATGGAACTACTCACCCTTTCAGGATGTAGAAACTAATCATCCTAATCTAAATCTGACTCAGCAAAGTTGTCTGCCATTGCACTCACTTCTCTGCCGAAAAGCAATTGGGGTTAAGAAACTTATCTCCTAAGTGCAGGAGAATACATCCACACGTCGTTTTTATAGAGAAGTGGTGTGTATTGTATTGCTTTCAGTATCTAATCTCCCTTAGATCAAAATTTGGATGCCATCCCAGTATGAGGATGGATGAACTAGCCATCTCGCATACCTTCACATTTTTATTTCTTGCGCTATCCATCGAGCCTCAATACATTCATATCTCTCATCTCCAATCTTAATCAGCTGTATTTGTATGTGATTTGTTCGTGCATGCCCAAAAAGAAACTGTGTGCCTTTGTTATTGATCTGCATCCAGATAGACACGGCTTGCACGTCGACGAGATGTGTTTTTCTGAGATAAGCACAATTATGCACTGCTACTGGGAGGACACATCATCCATGCTGTTACCTGGGTACTCATCTGAAGTTGAACGATTCCATACATTGTTCTTGTTTACATCTCTGTCTATCATGTTCAGCTGATAGGTAATTGTCCGCTCAACAGCTTCTTGATGCCAAGCATATCCACGCGTATTTTTGCTGCTAGACTGACACACTCGGTAGCGTATACATCCGTTACATCTGTCGCAGGGCCCTTTTCCTACGAATTCTGCCAGACCTAGCTCTTCCCTCGCGGATCCATCTACCGCAAGGGTTTCGTCCATGTATGATGGTATTACAATGTGTATCTGCGTAGCCAATCATTTTTTCGTGTGACATCCCTTTCACGACAACTTGTACTAGTGCCTTTCGCAGGTGTAGGCTTATCATGCCCCGATTCCACGGGTTGTGCTGCCTCATGACGGCACCACCCTAATGGCCTTCAATATGAATAATCAGTTCAGTTCCTCATATACGAATGTACATTTGTTGCTTTAAGTCTCAAATTTGGTTTTATGGCAAGCTAGAGACTTCCAAGGCCTCACGTATAGGCCAACTGAAGGATATGCACTGTGAGGTTACTGAAGATAAGGCGTATTGGAGATAGCCCAGATACATATATGGTATCATATAAGAAATATTCATTATTCACTCTCCTCGAGAATGAAAAAATTTCCAGTGATAAGTATCGCAAAAATAGTGAGCTATTGAGGTTACATGAGGTATAAAGGATCTTCGTACAGAACTAAAGCTATAATGATGCTGGGAGACTTGTCAACGAGCAGCACACATCCAAATCTATTCAACGTTACAGTACCGATCATGATAATCCCTGACCGGGTACTAACTGTGACCAGTGATGTCTATGAGAATCGAAAATTAATCTGACCCAATTTAAGAAGCTAGAGAAAGTTACCAAGCGAGGTCTCATTAACTCTAGAGACAATGTGAGAATCTTTAAGGACAGGGAAGGCAGGTATCAGTTGCAGTAGCTTGTGATGCATATCCTGCGACAGAGGTAAATCCAGAATGAGCTCCTCGAGTGACAAGAATGGACGCTGTTGCATATAATTGTTAGCTCTAGACAATGTGACAGGAACCAGGACTTACCTCCAAAGGGCGCGTCAAATGTAAGAAGCGGCATCCCACGTCTCGGCATGTATCGACGAGGCGTAGTCTCTTCATTTTACCAAGATGGGTATCCGTGAATCGTCGTAATGTGATACCGATAGGCATGCATTCGCCATCAAGATCTACGGTGATCCCTATTAGTTGATACAAAAACTGATATAGGGAGACGAACCTGGCCCGTGCACCTCTAAGTCTTCGGCAGTGAGAGGTCCCAATAGGAAACGCAGATTCAAGTGGTATCGGGACATACGTAGATCCCGAAGAGTGATGGACGTCATATCAGCAAAGTCTTGCGGATCCGCGTCGCAGTGATCCAATACCATAGTCAGGAGAGACGCATTCGTGTTCTCGAGAAATATGCGGATAAAAGGGCCTGAACCGCGGCTCACACAAACGAAGTTCGCATTGACCATCTGTACGAATATCGGGGCAAACGGTGGAGAATGGAGATGAAATGATTCCGGGAAAATTACAGAGAGAGACCTGATAGCGGCCAGGCACCCAGAATCGAGAGAAAGGAGGTTATGTGCGGGATCCTTTTCAACGTCAAATATTACAGTGACGTTTCTCCAAAGGAAACGACGAGCTATGTGATAGATAACGTGTTTCTTTGTGAGACAGAGGGCATCAGGATCGCTGAAGTGGACGATATATGCGAGCAGCTCGTACGGGAAGTCCAACAGATGCATTGGGAGGACGTGTACGTTCATATACTCGAAATTAACGGGCGCTTAAATCTAAAATAAAGTGTCGGGTGCCTAAGGAAGAAAAAACAAATCGGAGGAACGCGGAAGCGAAGCGAGACGTACGTCCTAATCCTGGGAAGACCTCCTGCGTCCTTGAAGCTGAATGCATGCACATGAACACCCCAGGAACAGCGCTGATGTCTGAGAACATCTAAGAGGAGCAGTTCTCATCAATCCAAGCTGGTACTCCACTCCTCAGATCCCTACCAGTATGTATCCCGGAAAACATCCCGTCCTACTATCAGGTAGCAGCACTCTTATTCCAGGGAGGGTCCTTGCTCGATAATCGACGCGGTGGTTCAGAAAAGAAGGGTAATATAGCGGGACACATACCAAATCAATTTCCCGGAGATGGTCTACCGGATTCGATTCCAGTTCTTTGGACAGCACCTAACTGAGAACATTACATAGCACTCTTTTAGTAGAAGGCTTGATCTTCATTATAAATCGTGACCCGGGAAGTTCCAAGTGTGAGAAAGGGTCGCCCAGATTGCTGAAATAGCTAAAAACATCCTAAACTTTGGTTCATGACCCTGGGTGAATTACTCATCTTCCTTCGTGCAGAAAACACGTGTTCCATTCAAGCTGTATACAAGTAGCTGCAATGTAACAGCTCTGAGCTCGGGCCTCCTCCGAGATCGGAAAGGATATGGTCGCATCTAATTTGACGTTCGACCGAGCTTGCATGAACCTGATTCACTGCATATGCCACGCGAAGACCACTGTCACTGTACAACGAAAGAAGACAAGTCGATGATGTCCGAGTCTATACGTCAGCGTGACGAGGAACAATATCAGTTTTCTATACAAGAGGGTGGAGAATAATCCAACGCACGCAGGTCCAGATTCCTTCAAAGATCAGGAACCAGCGCTACTATTACACGAGAGATACTTTTTGTAACGGCGCGCGTAATCGACGTGTTGGGGAAAAAGGATCAGTGTGGCTGTGCATGCGGATCGATTATTGGATCCGGACGTGCCCGAGTTCTGTTTAAGCCCCTCGTTGATCCCTGTAGACACTAGAGTGAGATTCGCCCTCAAGGATGGATTCCCAACTCCCATTTATATTTATCAGTATATTAGTTTTTCTTGTACGTCCACATGCACTAAGCGACTCTTAAAACAGTCCGATTATAGGGCCAAACTAAACGCGTTCAACTGCTGAGCTACACGATGGCCGGAATCATATGCATATTGATATACCGTCTACATCATCTATGAAGAAAAAGGTTTCAACATTATATAAATTACTGCCGACTGGAATAAAGAGAAACTATACCGAATTTCCATACACGACGGCGAAATGTAAAAAGCTTAAGGGGCGGAAATTTCACCTGCCATCAAAAGTAATCTCGTAAACCAGACTCTATGATCCATATGAAGAAAAGTAGTTCAAATGATGTACGTACAGTCACTCCTGTCATGCCTGAGTTTCTGCCCGAAGGAAATGCAAAGTGGCACTGAAAAAATTTCCTTATGCAGTTTCCATATAGTCAGAAATCGGATTCTCCCCGCCAAAATTTTATTTTCGACAAAGGGAAATGTGTCTAAGGAAACTTTTTCAGCTCCGCAATACATTTCCGTCAAATTTCCTTTGTGCCGAAATTGTTGAGGGCCTGGAGTGAGTGCGTATATTGATCCCTTGCACAGCCACACCGGCGTTCTTTTCGGTCTGTGATGCATTTCGCGCATGCAAATACCGGTGTTCCTTTTTAAGCCCGCCTACTTTTTTCTAACTGGACTATCATATCGATCATCCGCATCGTTCAAGCACAACGAATTGTGCTCCTCGATCCATCCTGTATCCATCATTACCGCTAGGCATCAGTCAGTAGCGAGATAGGACAAACACTAGTTCTGATATGCTTACTCTAAGGGGCATCTGGTGAGCGGCGTACCTGCTTGTAAAGACGGGCATTAGTTGTTCAGTGCGTATATACAGGAAGCCTTGTGTATGCGCCGGCTGTACCGTGCGTACCCCCATCGCTCAGTATCGACAATCAGCTTTCCAAGGGCTATCCGATCAAGAACACACCTAAAGCACTGGCTGAAGTAGTTGAAGAAGTGATCAACCCAGAGAATGTATGTTTTCAATTCGAGTTACTGATCTTACTGAATTTACTCATCCTTCGGTAGATAGTTTTTTTTAGCTTGATCTATGGACTATCAGCGGCAGGCTTCCGCCCGTCACATGCCCCGATCGCCGGTGCTTCGTCAATCCTTTCATTGGCATTTTTCGAAACTCTGGCTATACCTCCTGCTTCTCTCAATTACAAGGACATCGACAGCAATGCCTTTGTCGCTCTTCTTCTTACGTAGGAGGTTTACTACGATCATAGCAGAGCATTCACCTCAAGGCAGCACGTCGCTGTCCTCAACATCGGCAAGAAGCTACATACTTGTCTCGTTCCTTTCGGTGCAGGGTGTGTAATGTCGCACCCTGGATTTCTCCTTTCAGAGCCTCAACATCGAACTCCACATGACACTGGGACTACAAGCTTGCAATGCGGAGCAACTAGGTCTCTCTTCGATCCTGTCCGGCGATCTCAAGACCTTTAGGATTTTGTGAACCAGGTATCTTTTCGGATTTTCGAACGTCGGGAAGTGTATGTTCGTCTCTCTGTGACTCATTTCCCATATTAACGAAGAACTTACGTTAAAATATACAGAACGATCTGAAATGCCTAGAAGACTTGCGCCAGTTTGTATAGCGGCCTTCTCTCGCTGGGATAACAACATCGCGTGCCCAGCATATTCCTATGCATTGTTATGTGGAAAACTACCTGCTGCGGTATACAACGCTGCGATACGTAACTCTCATGCAAGTCCTTGAGCTCCCCGAAACGGTGCTCTCGGCTCATCATCACCAACCACGTCCTCCTCCTCAAAGACGTACACGACATGCAGAGTTTTGCGGCAGATCTCTTGGATTGGTCCAGATCGGCGTCACTCTGCTTCGAAAGGCTGTCGGTATCGGTCAACATATTTCGGGACTTATTGTTGAGGAGCTGAACAAGAACACTTCAGGTTCATCATTTCGTAACTCATTCTTTGAATTATCTAACGTGCTTATAGTCAGGTATAGATGGCTGATGCTTCGTATCCTAAGAGGCAAAACCTTGTCGATTTTCACAAGATGCCCGGTGGAGTGAGATCTTTCATTCAATTAGCAATTTTGATGCAGACGTTCTTCATTCCAATGCTGTTACCATCTAATGTTGAATGTGAACGTTTGAATGCTGCACGTCAGTTCGAAAATTTCTTCCGACGACTAGGTTCCCCTCTTCATCGGTATCCGCAATCTCATGTACCTTTCAATTGGTACAGATAGTTCCATCTTTGGGACGATGTTACTGGTCGGACCCGCATGCTAAATGTACAGGCTGTAACCTCAATCCTTCCATTCCTTACCCAAGTTTGGATCTGCACCTCATTAAACTTTCCTCCGAATGTACTTCCTGGAGAATGGCAACTACGCGTCTGCCAGATGAACGTTATCACGACATCGGACACATGTTTTCGTTCCTCTGCATGAATGAGCACTTTTTCATGTACCAATAGCGATTCATTATTGAAATCTATCTATTCGCACCATTCAAAAAACCAAATCCTAATAAAAAATGACTCGACACAACTTAGCCAACTGGCGATATCCGAGGCTCTCCACCTCTTCCTGTACATCGTCCTTCAAGGCAAGGACCATGCTCTCCATGACAGGACCGGTATATACCTTATTAATAGTTCCCTGTTCCAATCGTTCACGTAAGAACGATACAACAGCACCACTTCCAGGACCACGCGTCTGCACAAAAAGGTCCTTGAGCCCAGACAGATTAACGGACCCTCCTTCGAGGCTGAGTCCATTCCCATAATTCAAGAACCTGTAGAAATCCTCGCAGCACTTCGTGATCCTCAGCGCATGCAGATTCCCGCGACTAACTCGGAGGAGGAGCTGCAGTACCACTGGTAGAGATTTCTCCGCAACAGTCTCGTCCTCCGGAAGGCCTGCTACTTCGGCAACGCAGATTTCGTAGAGGTTGAGTGACGACAACTGTTCTAGCTGGACAAACGTAATCAAATCCATGAGAACGCCCCTGCTGTCCGCGCTTTCCTGACTGTTTTGGAGTATCAGCCCACGGAGGGATGGGAAATCGAACTGCCGGAGAATTTTCTGTGCCTCGGAAGGACCCGTGTATCCCAACTCAAGCCACCTGACATGAGGAAGCACTAGACGACTCTCGGGAACAGGCGGGTCAACGACATCCTCTGACTCATCAAGGCGAACAATAAAAGTAAGCTCCAGAACTTCTAGCGTATCCTTGCTATCGGTGAAGATCCTACGCAAATCCTCCAAGGACGGCCGGCTCACCCATGGCTGATTTTGCAAAGACAGCCGGCGCAAATTCGACGGGCAGAACAGACCCCAATTCCCAGGAACCCCGAAACAGCGGAAGCTATGGAGTGATGGATAAAGCATACTCGGGAGTTCCGTAAAGTCTTTATCGGCCTCTGGATATCCAGGGATATGAATGGCTTCCTGTACAGACTCGAAATCAAACGAGTCCTCGTACGCGTCATGTATGCTGCTCAAAGCGAAAACGTCGTAACTTTCCAGTCTAGGCATTTTGAGACCCCGAAACTGCGTAGAAAGGCGGACAATGGAGGGCCAGTTCTCTGTTGAGACCTTGAATGTCCGCAGGCGATGGGCGTGCCTGGAAAGAAGGCAAGAGAGGAGGAAGAAATGCTTTTCGGTGAAGTGTTCTGATCCTTCGGCATTATCATCTAACCCCAAAAAATAAAAATCCAGGTCACGATCGCCAGAACGTTCGAGGATCAAAGTCTCTCTCGGGAAGACTTCGGAAAGTTCGAAGGGAAAGTCAGTTGGAATGGGAAGTGGGTCGGGTAAGGCTTCGAGTCGGACGTTGAGAGAGGTCCAGAGGCGCGCTTCATTGATGGCCAGTGAGCGCCATGATCGACAAATAATCGATATCAGGAATGAGAATGATGTATCTTGGGTACTGTCCGTGCCGAAGGAAAAGATTTCGAGGAGAATTTCATCTGGGAGGATGTCGATAGGGACCTCGGACCGTTGTTGATCAAAGCTATAATTATGAATGAGCTAGTAAATCGACAGAGAATCTTTTGGCGACGCACCTACTGCCACTATTATGAGAGGTCATCATGACGATGATAAGAGTGGAAGGTCCAAGAACAACCTCCTTATATACAACCATAAAAGTGGGTGGCATCTATCGTGATTCAAGACAATAACAATTACAAGTAGCTTCGGGTATTGCGTTGCTTTTTTTTAACAAGATATTTCATTTTTTATTTGAATTTCGATCCCAATACTTTAAGCCAAGAGTCATAGCAACAGAGTAGATACGGAATCATTTGTTTGACAATATCCTGCATTTCTGTCTTTCAACCAAGAACGATGCGAGACATTTTAGTGATGCGCAGAGTCCTCAACCGGTCTGCATCCACAAAGTATGGCATCTGGAATACCGATACTTTCCTGAACACCTTGTTTGGCCCCGGAATCGTCTGACCGCAGACCCAGTACCTCGAGTCCTCCGAATGGAGTCCTCTATTTCGGCTGCTAAAAATTGTATACCACCCCTCCGGTATGGGGTACTGGTGGGTGGCTACAATCATGAATCTATGGTCGGTCCCAGTGAACCTATCTCTGACAATCAACTCCCCACGTCTGGGCATTCCCTGTCTTCCTCCCCGGTCCAATCTTCGCACAAGGGCGGATTCAATGGCAAGTGCCTCATACGAGTGAGTATTGGTCGTCTGGTTCCAAGTGACGGGGTCATACAACAACCGTGGATCATAATACGGGAGGTGCCCATTCATGACCTGATCCCATGACGGTCGCCATGTTTCATTTCCGTATCCAGGCTCTGGATATAGGAAAAGCATCGGCGCCTTGTAATCGTGTGTGATTACATTCACCAATGCAGTCCAGGCATCCTCTTCCGACTGTGCCTCGTAATATGCGGGTATGATCACTGGGCGCAGAAGATATGCCAACCCTGCGATTTTGTCTATGGGCTTCGTTGACACTCGATCCCGCATGTGTGACAATATGGCGAATATGTCAGTCTGGTCGGAGATGCGCCGCGCGATTTTCTCCAGTGACAATAGCTGCTCGCGAAATTTGGTCGGCATTATTTCGTACACCATAGCGTTATCGAGGGTAGTACCGCCAATGATGGAGTGCTTGTTGACTTCTTGTAGAGTCCAAGCACGTCTGAACCAACTCCTATCGCTCTCCAGGTCACGCTCGTCTGCTGTGAATGGCCGACCCAACCCGCAGAAGTAGTATACGACTCTCTCCGCCATCTCATAAACTCGTCCGATTGAGGGTACATCCACCGCCCATTCCGCTGCGCGTTTGTCCTCTTCATCCCCGCCTGTTTGCCTCAGGCAGAGGACATCTAACCACACGTACTCCGCCCCCAATTCCAGCATCTCATTCCGGATGTGGTCCAAGTTGGTATCTTTGGGGATTGGTACGGGCCACTGGTACCCATTGACTGGCGTTAGCACAGACTTGCGATCCTTCTCATCCGTCCACGCGTGCGATATTGCCCATGGGTTTTGACAAGCGACCCACCATGGTACAACCCGATTACTAAACAAATCCCAGACTCGCCGTGGCGGCACAAATCGGCTGACGATGATGTTGTCTACGAGTGCTTCTTCCCGCATCTTTCGGTCCGATACTTCGCGTTTGCGTAGTTTCGTTTTGATGAACTGCTCATGCCAAAGTGGTCGGAGATGAGCATAGGCTGTACCGAAGTCATATGCGATGTATGACCTCAGAAGGTAGGATAAAGATGAGGTGAGAGGATATTCGGTACATAGGAGGTCGTTGAGCCACATCCACAGACCATCAACACCGAGGTCAACGCAGGGAATGTCAGCGAGGGAGGGTAGTATTATAGGCTTCCTCTGTATATAGTCGTGGAAGCGTGAGCGTTCAAGCACTTTGTTAGCCTCGGTATTGATGTATTTGTAGGTTTTGATCCAGGGCTCACACCGATAGGAATCCTCATATCTGAGCTGCTCCTGACTAGGACTCCGGACTCTGGTCTGGAAGATTTTAGTTTCCGCCTGCCTGGACATGATTTGCCTGCTTACGTGTTCGATAAGATTTTCTATAGGTTGCAATACATTATCGTCGAGTTCCAGCTCCAAGTCGTTCTTCCGACTGGGAAAAATGTAGTCAAAATGACGACGGCGCCATTTCTCCTTTAACTATCTATACGTGTCAACTGCTGGGAAACATTTCAACTAAAATGATAACACCCACTTCTTTTAAACCTTTCGGGGGTGATCCTCTCTTTACCTTTGGAATGATATTGTCCGAGTAGCGTTGATGTAACGCATGCCTGAGCTATTCATAGTCATGGTGGAAGTTAGAACGACCCCGTGAAGCGTTTATAGCAATACGATATCACATACCAAGTTCCTCTGTGGTAGAGAGTGGTAGATATAGTCTGCCGTCGCCATGTGGTCGCAGGATACTCCCCGGCCCTATATATTTCAAATATTTCCGGTACACACGGGAACGTTTGTCATACCGCGCAGCCGTTAACAGCTTTTCCTCTGATCTGCGGCCCAGGTCCGCCTATCAGCCGTGACATATACTTATATCAAGCTACGTCCCTCATGATCGACTGTATTTGCAAAGCTGTGTGCCCTACGACTCTGCTGTCCAGATCCCAGTTCAATGCCAATTTCGCTTTCAGCTTGAACGTATCCACCGGGGCACCGAGTTTGGATTTCACAGCCTGAAGATCTCGCCCTGCGAAGTAGCTGATCCGCTTGTCGCTGGAAATGCAAGCTCGAATTTATGGTTACGTGCAAAGTTGTGTATTATTGAATCGAATCTTTATGAATCGGAATGGCTGTGTTGTAACAATGAATATTTGAACAGCTGAGTGGGAAAGCACAGCCCTCTCGATTTGTATGTGAGGCCAATACCCGATGTAGTGGTTGAAAATGAAAAGCGTCTTTTCAAGGTACAGGGTTAGAAACAAAAAAGCATTGCAGGCCCATGCGCACCTTATGATTTCATTCCATAACAGTACATCTGAGTCGACGGTCGACCACTGTCCCAAAACCTGAAACTGAGATATAATTATGACGGAAGCGAAGGGAAAGTCACCATCTGTAGCGATGCATTCACGTACCCGGATGGAATCTTATTTAGTTAGATTTGCCGGAAGAAAGGGCGGGAGAAAACTCATCGCAGTGTACAGATGATGGTGCCACCGCACACAGCCGCCGGCATAGGCTCTACGTCCTAATAAGGAAGGGTGATAAATTGTTCGGCAATCGGTCCGTCGTCCGAATCCATTCTTTTCGACCACATCCGTCCCTCAACCAACGCTATTCTATCCAGTGCCTTCCACAGTTCATCTCTCGCGCGTATTTACATTTGAGAGAAAGGAATAGATTCGTACTGATGCTCCCACAAGGGAGAGAAACGTGGAGACTCGACAGCCGATCCGGCATGGTACATCTCACTCTGTACTGGCGAATTTGGACAGTTTGTCGATGCAGCGAAAAGGCATGTCGAAACACTACGTGCAAGTCGAGACTGGCCGAAGTACTATAAACAAAAGAGGGTTACGTTTGGTGCGTCTTCTGCCATCGGGTACTGCTGGAGCAGGTGGGGAAAATCTCGTAAGTTTGAATTGCTTGGACTGATAGAACTCGGCATAATTTCTGTTTCCATTAACTTTGTTCAGTACATCCCGATTACAAGCTTGACATAGAAATGACATTGTGACTTGCCAAGCGATAAGCGTGCGCAACGTTTTGGCTACGATGAGAGCATACCCGAAGCTTCGCACTGGCCGCTATCTTTCCAACCTCTTCTTTCATGATCATATATTCAGGAAGATCAAACCTTACAATCTGTTCTCCCGATTTCCCATGGAGAGATATTTTAAGCCTGGCGTTGCGATGTATTTAAGGATGGCAACCGTCTATTTACCGCAGAACCCCGCTGCTCACTTCCATGTCCGCTGAATTGGCCAAATCGTATGGAGCTGTAGCCATCGGTGCTCTCTGCGCCTCTTTGTACGTATCTGGCTTTTCTCAGCTATGCGATATTTACACCTCCGCAGGCTTTCGGGCGCAGTCGCCATCCAGACCATTCTCTACTATAAATTCTATCCGTCAGATTTTCTTAGAGTCAAATTCCTTGTCAGTCGCTCTAGTTGCTATCTATACTTCTGTTCCTGACACGTAGGTTCCCTGCAGGTCTTCATCATATGGTACGTGTTCAATTGTCCGGACTTTCTCCTTCTCCGGCTTAATATTACAGGTTTCTGGATATATGCCACACAACGTTTATCTGGATCTCGATCTGGGACTGTTTCATCAGTCACTTTGGCGATTTTGGGAGGACTGATGTAATTCCTTGGTGAGGCTCGAATTATATTTCCCATATAACGATTATTTGCTTAGTCGTACTCTTTTATCTGTAGGAGTATCGCAGTAAGCCGTTCCCCGAAAATCAAGTCCAGTCAGATATTAATAGAACAACAGGTGACCGTCGTGGAAACCGTAAGATTCACCTGATACACTCTTCTACCGTTATTACGATGCATTTTACAGGCTCTGCTGACGTTCTTAGTCCACTGGTATGCTGCCATGTCGTCGTGGAATGCTTACTGTATTGAACATGCCCCGTCTAGCTTCTTTGCACATCGTATATTTATGCGTAAGTTGTGTTCTCACAAGTTTCTCGGCTCATCAATAAAGGTTATCTTACAGTTAGCAGAAGAAATTGGTTAATCACATGTCCCATTGTGAGTTGATTTCTTTTCCTTGATTCGTTATCTTCGGGCTCTGATACGCGCTGTACAGCTGATCGCGGCGACCTTGCGTCTTGGTTAGTATCTATTATCAATCACCTTCAATCAGTGATTGTTCTACTTATGCATGGGTGCAGGCTCAGCTTGTGGTATTTTAAACTACTTCTATTCCCCAGATGGTGCGCTAACATTGTGACTTCCAAGTTTCAACGTCAGAAATGTATGTGGACTTGTTCCTTGAGGTGGCATATTAATAATTACATCGAAACCGGAAGGATCCGTCTAAAAACATACTCCGGATTCATTGAAAAGTTCGGAGTGAGTGGGATATTATCATACGCTCCACATTAGTGCTGATTTATACATAGTGGGTGTTCACTTTAGGACTATCAATGTCGTCCGTCGCTGACATTTTAATCACCGTGTCTCTCTTCTGTCTTTTACAATCAAGTCGTACTGATACTGAGAGGTACCGGCCAATCTCTTCGATTCTCTCACCGTTGAAAATTCTCCCGCAGCATCAATGCTATCATTGATTCACTGATTTTGTACACTTTTGAGACCGGAGCTCTCACATGGTGCGTTGTGAGTTTCCCATTTCCCAAGACTACACTGATAAAGGATTGTTCTGCTTCAGTGCCGGAACTATCGTTGATATGGCCTGCGTGAGTCTCTGTTCATTATATCGCGGTACAATACCTCAATTTCCAACAGTGGGTGTCGATGAAATCGAACCTAATTTTCCTGGGCATACATTTTGTTATCGGAAAGCGTATGTATGCATTGATCGCATATCCCGTATCACTCACCCATCGGCGAAAGTATACGCAAACTCCTTATTGGTAACGTATGCATCCATTCCTTTCCCTTCTTTCCCCTTTCCGTTAATCCAACTCTCAGGTTGAACACACGACGTGGTCTTCGCCAGGGGCAAACAATCTATTTTTCCCGTAATCTGGAAGATGGTAATGGGCTGGTATTGAATTCACGCCGAAGGGTGGTAAGTCCTTTTTTTAAACTGATCTTGATTTGCACGTAAGACAGCTGACTTCGTTTGATAGTCACATTTGAGCGAGCCCGACTTTACTAAAGCGACCGAGGTGAGTGCCAGCTATGTGTGTGAAACGAGAAATCAATGGTTCGTAGCTCCAGATAAACGTGGAGCAGAGCGTTCATTATAGGACAGATTACGATTTGAAGGTGGAAGGTGGCCATACTACCGATGATGGCACCGAGAGTATAGCCGTGTAAGATGTTTTATTGAAGTGTTGTGTATCTTTATGCCTTCTCGGGGTCCCTCGGTCGTGATCGATACTTTGTAACTGTTATTCGGACATCGTGATATGGAACCAATGAGCGCCGTTGTGGTTGATGAAGTAAATATTGAATCATTTCAGGCACTATAAGCCACATTATCCTCACCCTTAATCTTCTTCACAGTAACGATACTGCGAGAGGAAGAGAGATCCTTATATATGCCGCTGTCGGGTCTTCCTACCCAGTATTCATGAATGGTCATAGACTAGATCGCGAGAGATATTTCAGGATGTTCAAGCACCCACCAACCTTGCAGGGTTCGGTGCGGAGTTATTCGGAAAATACTCGAAACGTAAATATCAAGTGATGATAGAGCCGGATATTTCCGAGGATGCTCTCCTTCTACCATCGTCGGCCCTACTAGTATTCTTTTAGATTCTTCTAATAACCAAGTCTCTACTAACCCATGCTCTCCTCCCCATGAGTCCTCCGCAGACCCAAGTCAAATCGTTCGACTAAGGACGACATTTCTTTGGGGTAAATGGACGTGACAGTTTTTGATTGCTGGCCTTGACGCTAACATTAAATAATACTCATACTGTCCTGTACTATCGGCGATGGCAATCCTGAGCCTTTGTGTGGCGCTCCGCGTGTCAAGAGACGCATGGAATACGGCTGCACGTTCAAACGTCAGCCTGTGGCGTCAGCGCCGTCGAGCTTCACCCGTGGGTCGTGGTGACTCCTATCGGTAAGCGGAAGACGATTCACAGGGATAATCATAGGGCAGCGGTTTTTATAAGTATGCTACATGCTGTTTACCTCTTATTCGTTCCTGACGGTTTCAGAAGAAGTATCCGTTGCGCCACACAGACTGTTGTGGATATCAGTCAGGTAGCATTAGTCAACACCTATCGTGCTAATCATAGCGAATATTGTAGAACCATTCTTTGATTTATTTCCCTCTCTTTCATCTTCCTTTGATACTCTTCCAGTATATCTCCTTGACTATTACCTTCCGAATCTTTCCTCCAAATACAACATATACTCGAGTATCGTAGGACGCCCGAGGGCTTTCTAATATTCAGATTTACTTCTTGAACTTCACGACTAAGTGTGAACCTAAGTGAACGAGTTCGGTTACGCCAAGCGCTCTTCGGATCTTCTTAGTTACTTCTAGTGCTCGCTAAACTCCTAGTTGGAATCTTTTTGAGAAAGATCAAACCTTTGCAATTCCTAGCTCTGCTTTCAGAACATACTACAGTTTCGGACTTAGCCTGAACTAGCTATATTCTCAAAACCGACGACAAAGGCGCGCATATCACGATAACAGCTTCAATACCACTCCGCTGTACTTCTCTCAGCCCCCAGAATGCACGCAGATGTGGAGAATTCAGCACTACAGTGTACGCTGATCCCCGTGAATTGATCACATATAGTTGGCACTTTTGCATCTGCTCGAAGGAGAACTCCCTAATGAACGAATGCACTTCCGCTTCTATCGGATCCATCTTTCTGTATGTCAGCAGAACCCATAGGCTGGGGAAAGACAGCCGGACATAGGGGACAAAGTTGGGGTATCTGCCAAACAAAAACGTCACCGGTCGATCATGACTAGTCTGAAGCATTGAAAAGAACATGTATTCCACCCTCTACATAAACGATACGAATGCATATAGATCTGATATCCAATATACCATCTCACCTCTCTTCGAGTCCCAAATCAAAATTAAAACACAAACAGCTCTTACAATCTACTCTGCACACCCGCAGTCACACCGTTGCGCTTCTTCCATTCCTGTAAGGCGAGCGTGCGCAGATTGCCTTTCATGATCTTTCCAGAAGGCGTCAATTCTGTAATACGCAGTACTATAACCTCAGTTCAGACAATAGAAAATATGATTATGGCGCATACCGAATGGGGTTTGGAGCACAAGGATCATCACTGGAACAGCGTATCTCGGGAGACTGTAATGGGTATTAGTATAGGACACATTGAAAGAGGGAAAGAACGAACTTCTTGCGGGCTAAAGTTAACACAGATTCCTCTGTTACCTTGCCTTTGAAGGCAGGTTTGACTGAGACAACAGCTGCGACGAGTTCCCCGAGACGATAGTCTGGGAGGCCCACGGCGGCTACTTCGGAGAGTCGAGAATCATTGTATAGTCCATTTTCGATAGAGATCGATGACTACCATACGAGCGGGAATGAGTGCAGGATGGGGAAGTAAGATCAGTCGGACATACGATACTTTCTCCGCCTCGGATAATGATATCTTTGACTAGTGCCTGATTTTAGTTCAGGGAAAACGGACGTCGGCAAAACGACTTACTTCGATCTTTGATGTACAGGAATCCGTCCTGGTCCTGCATCCCCAAATCTCCCGATTTGAGCCATCCATCAGATGTGAGCACGCTTTTTGTGGCCACTGGGGAAAGGAAGAAGAATCGCTTAATTTTTCAGAGACAAGACACCAACCTGGATCGCGCCAGTATCCTTTCATGACGTTGGGTCCCCGTCTAGGATCGATGTTAAGGATGGGATGTTGGGTTGGGAACAACACACGTACAGCCAAACCTCGCCGGTTTGTCCTCTCGGAAGTCGAACTCCATCCAAGACGATAGCGACCTCGTTTACAGGCGAAGGAAGCCCACTAGACGAGTCACATAAGTACTTGAAAGGAATGACATGACTTGCACCTACGTGCTACCTGGTCGAGCCATGTAGTCCTCTCCCGCGATCTACAAATGCTGTTATAATGTTTCCCTCTTTGCACAAGCAAACAGGCTCACTGCGACGGATATCGAATTGGTCTCTGTCAAGCCGTAACCTTGACTCCTGTGACTTTATCAGAATCTTCGTACAGGGCTACATTGTAAGAACGTACAATTCAGCGGTCGAGAACACCTCTCTTGCTCTAGAAGTGAGAATTTCAGGAGCCGGAGATCCACCGAAGAACAAGCGTTCGAGTGGATATCCAGCGAGAGAGCTATCCATGAGGTCAGATACCATGGCTGGGACACTGAATACTCGGGATAAAATAATCAACGATAATAGAAACAAAGCGCTCATACCCCCCGGCAACGCAGACATTTTCTTCTCTGATCAATCTGCACAATCTATATAAGTCAAGGGTTCTAATCAGCTTGACATATGAGTCGTACCGAGCCGCTGAAACAACAATTGTCAGAAATGGACGGATGTGTATGAGTTATACAGACCTTCTTCAGGTATCCATTTAGTCATGAGGATGATCTTCATTCCAGACATGGTTGCCAACATCTGCATACGATGAGATTGATCAATACATCGATATAGAGACACCGACGTACGCTATAACTAGTTGTACCGGTAACGTGAAAGAGTGGAACGGCAATAAGAGCGCCCTTCTGGGGCACATTAGTAGATGTAGCGGGGTCCGGGAGATTGCCTCCCCGTCTGAGCAGTGCACGCATTCCGCCAACGATGGTCTGCAACTCCTTTGAGGACTGGACCCTTGACCAAGAAATGAACAGTGCCCACGTACGTTGAGCGTGTTTGTAAGAAACTGGCGTTGGGTACTCAAAACACCCTTTGGCAATCCGGTCGTACCTAAAAAGTAAATAGATAGTAGTGAGTAAGCGCATAAACGAAGATGAACGCTTACCAGAAGTGAACATAATAGCGGCGTTATCCTCTGGGCTAATAGTAGGATAGTTTGTGAAAATGTCCTTGTAGGCTCCTAGATATTTGTCGACGGCATCATGGTAACTCTCCATCCTTTGAGGAATACCCTTGGGATGCAAGACAAGGACGGCTGCGATTCCAGCTTCTGCGCATGTCTTATCGATTGCAGGTGCGAGAATATCTGCACGTTCAGCATCGACAACCAGTAGTCGGGGTTGAGTATGTACGAGACAAAATGTGAGGGGCTCGAGGGGGAGCCATCTAAGAGGAAAGTATTCATTGCTGCTCAAAGAATGGAGGGAAGAAATATGGCTTACGCATTAACAAGAACCGGCACGGCACCGAGGAGATCTGTTCGGGGAGAGTGAGCATTCGGAGGACAAGTAGCATTAAGACCTACGGATAGCCCAGAAAATCACCAAATATTCAGATACATTTCTGGAGCACACAGCGACTCTGTCACCTAACAGAACATGCTGTAGTGAGCAATGAGGGACCAAGGATGGGTGACGATGATGGCACCTTTCCTAACACCATAAACGGTGTAAAAAATGCCCGCCGTGCGCACTGAGCTATCAAAAACCTGGCGGTAAGTGTAGCGCTCGCCCTCAAAGACGATGTAAGTCTTGTCTCCATTTTTCTCTACCGCCGACACCCAAAAGGCGCGGAGCGTCGGGGCCAAATTCTTGTACACCTTTAGGAGTTTGCCGTCGATTAGGCGAGTTTCTACTTCGTGAGCACATCCTGGACTACATAGTATATCCTCGGCTGCGAGGATTTTGGGAGAAGACATCGTGAGAGCGAGGTAACCACATCAAAACGTTCGCTTACTTTCAGCAAGAGAGCGTTTCGGTGTCCACGACATGGCGTTAGTAAAGGTAGTTGTACAGTTTGTAGAAAAGAATGGGACTAGAGTCGTTCTGTGGTGGTATAAGAGTGAGTCCAAGCAAAGGGTAAAAGGCGAAAGACTCCTTCATTGGTGAACAGGGGCGTGCAACATGTCCGAGGCGTATGACAGTCTCCGCGGTTTTCGTTATGTTCCGTGTGACTTGGCTGATTAGCGGCTCGATGTATGAAATTATTTTTGGGCGTTAACGGCACAAACAACACCGAGACCCGTGAGTCGCGATTCCTTTAGAAACAAGCTTTCCTATCCTTCCAAAGACCTGTCACGGGTACTTAGACGGAATCAGGAAGACATGAAGCCTCGCGGAAGGTTAACGGACAACTTCCATCCCTGGTAAAGGTCTTGGTTTGCCGGTACCGACACCAGAAGTAAATTCGGACGCGGATTATTAATGATCCAACCCGTCGCCATGTTCCAATTTGGTTTTCTGCCGGGGTACACCTTGACAAATCCAATATTTGTGTACGAAACACAGAAAATGCCCATAGGAAACGCTGGTTTGGAAGAAGTGGTCTTTCAACTTGGCAGAACTCGCCTAGGCAGTGAAAGGTTGGCATAGCTAGGTCCATTCGAAACCATAAAAGATACTACATCCACGAGAGTCTCGAGCCTTGCACGACGGCGTCTAAAGCCGTGCCTCGAGGCCGTGAAACATCAGCTCAGCCGCGATTAATAATTATCTCCGCGGACGAGAGACCACATCTCCGTGAAACAGGGAGAACATTCAGAAACAATAATACGCTGATGATACGTGAATATCGCAGCTTGAAGCAGTTCGTAACAGAGGTTGACTAGAGGAAATGGGTAGCATATCAGTACAAGATATTCATACTGCAAAAAGTTTCGACGTCTACCGTAACTTGAGAAATGTCATGAAGTGTAGTATTCCGTTCGGCCTTTTGCTTCTGTTGACGCGAATCATGACGCCAAGGGATTTTCCGCCCGCGTGGTCGCAACGTGCCGGATACCTTGCCGACAATATCTTTCCACTTTTTCCAACTCGGAGTATGTCAAACTGAAGGGACACGATCTTAAAAAGGCCGTATCTCCACTTAGTAACGTCTGGAGGGAAAGGTTCACCGTCATTCGTCACAAATACCTTTTTCAAAGAAAAGGAATGATTCTCGTTAGAAACAGGCATCCGGGGCTAAATGGGGCGCGTGACGACAATCCTTCTTCGCCGCTTCCCGCAGTACGTCAATGTGCTGCGTCTTCTATTTCCAGAGGTAGATCATTTGGTCTAGCCAAATTAGAACGAGTGGACGAGTCACGACCTACGTGCAGTGCGAGAAACGATGATACCATGGTCCACCCAGAACAAAAGATCTGATACACTAATGAATTGTCGGCGGAACTACGTCTGAAAGCCAAAAGGTACTGCTTGCTTGCTCAACGGTACGACCAGAAATTGAAACAGATGGGCGCGCCATCAGATTCAAACCCTAACCTTACGAACACTGAAAAAGATAGGATCATGCATGATTTGTCAGAGTAGGCGCTTTCCTTTATGAATTATCCTTCGTCAAAACAAAAAAATTCTTCTCGCTCTTTGACATCAACAACCCGACGGAACCGTAGAGTCGTCACTGTGGTTAGCAGCATTAACGCCCAGGCCACGACTAGCAAAGGCCCTCCACAACGTGCACGTATTGGTGCCCCCGAATCTGTTCGCATCAGCCTGAATCCACGCGTCTCGGGCATTCAGGACTATCAGAACTTCATCAGAAAGCAACCCCCACAAACAAGCAAATACGAAACCATACACGTAGGATTACAAGGCTGCAGGGCCAGCGCGTCGAGGAAGAGATGCAGATGGACGACGTTCCCGGCCGTACCGGTGGGATCCGTCTTGGCAGTAGCCGACCACCCGAGTTCGGAAACGAGTGCCGCATAGACGTTGTGCAGCATATTAGCCCAGACTTCTCCGATGTTGTGGACTTCGTTGAGGGTGGCGACAGAGGAGTACCGGAGGGGGTTCACGGTCCTACACCAGAAAGCGTCAGTTGTATAGACTGCGCGCAGTAGATAGGTCGCTCGTACGCGCTCGTAGAGTATGGGTGAGACCGAATACCGGCAGGATCGTCAATGACATACTGGCCCAAAATGAAGTCGGGTACAGCCGAAGATGTTTTCTCAATCCAGCTACGGGCGGTTGCCTTACTCAATACCATAACCGTAAGAGGCGAAATGATGCTCTTACTCAGCCATGGCATCTGACCAACCTGCAAAAAGAGGATTAGGGATCAAACCGAGGCGTCAAGAAGACTACTATCACCAACCTTCACCCATACCGCCCGCTTCAAGAGTCTGCAAACAGCGCCCAGTTCCTCCGCCCGTCATACGATTCGTGAGGCCATGTGTGTTTTCGTGCGTGACGATATCGTTCTCCAGGGCGCCATCGCGATCAGGCTATAGCATTCAACTAAAGATAAAGACATTTCAAACGAACGTCATACTCACATTGGTGAAGTCCCACAAGAACATTCCTTAACGAGCTTGTGGATAGACAGAACAACAAAAGAGGAAGAAAAACGTACTCATGCGACCAGATTGTCCACTATCGCAAGTCAGGTCAGTACGAAGGTCAGCGGTACCCGTGGGAACAACGCACTCGGCAGGTGTAGCAAAATCAGCATTATCAATACCATTCGAGTCTTGGACAGAGATCGTAACGCGATCATTCCCAACACCTCCCAATCCAAAATTGTTCGTCTGGAAATTAAAGGCGGACTGGCGAAGGGAGACCTGGTTATCCTGATCTGACGGAGAGGGACATCTGGACGAACCTCGGTGAAACCGTATCTACAGACACAGTTTATTAATCACCCATGAGATAGATGAGAAAAAAAACATACCTATAATGTAGATCGTGCACACTGTTCACGATATAGAACGCGTTGGTGCGTGCAGCATCGAGGTTCGCAGCAACCGTTGGCGCCAAGCTATCGTTATCCGTAAAGATAAAGTTCAGGCCGGTCGAAGATTGCTGAGTAGTCGCTGATTGAGTGCCCTTGAAGGCGATAGCATTATTTCCTCTTCAAAATTTGATTAAATGCGGTTTCGAGTAACGAAACTCTAGACTCACGAGGTATCACTAGACGGAGTGAGAGGTGAGGAAAACGAAGCAGTCGAGTGAAAACTTGGGTAACATACGTAGTAGTGGTCGTTCCGGTAGAATGCCAACCCAAAGGAGAAGCCGCCAGATCTTGCGGATCCGTAACTGTTGTAAACCCTTCACTGGGAAGCTCAAGGTTGAACGGAAGAACCCTATACTGTAGGTGGTCTCAGGGAACGCTGTAAGTCAATTTGAGACAAGCATGCATACTGAAGCTTTGGAAACAAAGTCCGTCACCGAGACGACGTCTCCAGTGTGGGCGTCAACAAAAGCCTCGAACCAGGCACCCGTTTCCTCGTTCTCGATTTGGATGACGTGCGTGAGCACGACGGTGTTGTCGTCCTTTACCAAGTACTCGAGAGTTGGGGTGAATTGGTTGAAGGTTCCTGAGAGCGTCGACTCGGCGGAGGCGATGGCATCTTCCAGGGACACGGAAGGTGTCGATGAAGCGATGCTCGCTGTGCATATGGCAGTCAAGACATGTCGTTGTGGCTGGCGAGAGTTGCAAACTTACCTGGAGATACAAAGGATGATCCGAATGATACGATCTAGATAAATGATAAGAGATGTGTGTAAATATTTCTGCTACAAGCAAGCAGTGAACCTTGTTGTTCTTCATGGCAACGTTTCCAACCGCATTGGCGAATGGTACACCATCCTACAACCATCAAGAATAAATATCATCATATCTTATGAGAGAAGAGAGAAAAGACAAACATGGGTTTGTCGAACAAAAGCATGACTAGCCACTTCTCCCACAAAGCCAGATTTGAACGTGACAGCGCTCGGATCAATACCAAGGCGGGACGCGACGAACGAAGTCGCGCTATCCTCTAAGCTCGCACCGACAAATGACGAGGCGGGATGATCTATTCCTTCTCCGAATGTCTGAAGACTTCAGAATCAGGGTCAGAAAGAAGCGCAGCGCGGTATTGAACATACCTCGAAGGTCGAGGTGGGATGGAACGTCTCGATTTGGAGGTCACGGCGGATGGTCCGTGTACGATGTGTACCGTGCTTGGATGACACTATCCAAGGTGCCGCCATCGCTGCACAAATCGCTAGGGATACCACCAACAGAGTGCTACGACGCGCAACCATTGCTTGAAGCCCGACCGTGGTGAATCCTCTTCCTTTCATTCATCCTTTTATCCAGTGTTATCGGGAAGTGCAATGCATATCTCTACACACGCGACGTTAGGATGCACAGGAATCTATGGGAACGCAAAGCACCTTTCATGTGGGGGAAACCCACGGCTGAAGGTCTTGGCTAGGCTAAGATGCCCCGGTGTGAGATCAACATAACAGTCGGGAGTCGCGGAACATAGTATTTCTCCGTCTTTCGATCATGAGGAATACAGTCAGCCAGATAGATTGAAGTGTGAGAAAGGGCCTTCAACATCTAGAGCACAAGGGCAGTAGCAGATCCATGATAAGAGGTCACCCGAAGCTCTGATAATATGTGAGAGCGTGCAAAACCACATTGAGATAAGGACGTACGTGTATGGCGCCATGCCTGATGACCGTTATCAACATGGACTACTGCCCTCTATATATCTGAAAGGTCCCACGAGATATTTACGCGCCTATTTCGCAAAACCCGGGACATCAGCTTGCGCCATTCAGTCAGAGACGAGTGCTGATGGCTGATGATCATAAAGGCTTGGCGCACCGTCCCTCGAGGCTACAAGGGAACATTCGCATGGTTCGACGTCGATCAGGGATCAAGCACAACTCCGTATGTCCGAAACGTCACACAAAGATATGACGCCATATTCGTGCCGGGATAAGTCAGCAATCCATTGCGATCCTCAACATCAGGGAAGGAGAGATAGGACTGTTGAACGGTCCGGAAAAAGCTGTGACGCTCGGTATTCGGCTTTTTATCTCTCGGGCAGCATCCGTGGTCCGATATCGCGTTTCAAATCCAGACGAGCAGCGTCTATCAGTATTGTATGCCGCTTGATACATCAGAAAGTATGGCAGTAAGATATCAGGAGAACGTTATTCCGCTTAACAACCGTTGGCGAACGCGAGTGAAAACATCAGCAACGAATATTACAGAGCACGCTTACAGGTTTTAATCAAGCCCCAGTAACTCCCTGAGCCATGCTTCTCTCTAAGCGACCTCCATACAGCGCAGGAACCATCTTAGGCCGTTATCTGGCGATATAAACCAGAAGAGTCCTCTATGCCTACAAAGCGTCGGATTAGACAGCATTCGAGGAGACTGACGACCGATGGAGTACTTCAACGCGAAAAGGAGGACGACGCGTCGAGGAAGAAAGGTTATGTATTTCTGGTCGGCACCAGTCTGTAAAGAGAGATGTCCATTGCAGGTATATTCCAGGAGCAGGCTATTTTCAGCGATTTCTGACGGTTTGCACAGTGCTAGCAAAGCCGAATCGGCATATGGGGCGATAGCCTTGGTAGTGGTAGAGCGAAAGACCGAGCAAAACACGAACAAACCTTCGGCCGCGATTCCCGATCATCAATGCATCAACGACTCGGATCAAATTCTAATTTCGCAGTCTCACGACCACGTCACCCTTTTTTGCAGCCTCGCGAGTTTCTCATTCGCAATCAAACCCAGCCTCCCCATACTGTGGTGCTCTCTGAGTCTCCCTCTCTCAATCTTCTGGCCAAGATCACACTCAAAGTGATCTGCTCATGCAGTCCTTGTCGTTAACAAGTTGGTGCATCGCATAGACATCGCCTTGAGTCACCTTGGCTGCGAAACCGACTGTACAGTCGCGTATGAGCACTTTCTGAAGAATATCTTCAGTAAAGATGGGCTCGTGCCAACCGTCGAGGGTCTCATCGCCTGGTGCTTCTCGCCTATCAACCCCCGGGTTGCCCTCGCTTCTTTACCATCAAACATGTAATATCGTATCCATGTGATATGGATACCCGCATGTACTCCCTCTCTCCACCAGTACTGAGGACCATGCGATCATCCTATCCTCTGTTAGCCGTTCATTTCGCTCTGCCTTAAAGATGCCCCATGTTGCCATATGATATATCGTCCTCCTGGGCTCGCTTTAGTCTTGACTACTACGAGGAAAATGGTCGCGTTCGACACCTCGGTCTTAGTTGCTGTTCTCTCTGCGGCGACATTGATTAACGCTACGCCATGGTCAACCTCCTCGAAGTACTCAACACATCGCGTCAGGACTATTGGACGTGATCTGAAGGTGGAAACGTATCACCCTAAGTCAACGTATACGGTACGTATAAAGATCATTTCTCCAAGTTAATCTGATCGCTTGCACAGACATATGGTTCTGGTAAAGAGACATCACACGCATCCTCGTTCAAGGCCGAATCGTTCGAGTCATCAGCTGTATCATTCATCGTCTCAGAACTTGGTGTCAACGCATCCTCCGTGGGTTACAGATCGGGACATTCGGTTGATAGCATGACCTATTCGTATGCCAAACAATATCATGTATCTCTTCCTCTTATTTCTGAATTTCCTTTCATCTAATTGAGACTCTGGTAGGATGGCGTTCCCTTCGCTAACGCAGTGGCCAACGCTGCGTTCAAGAATGGAAAAGCAGTCGCATTCGGCTCCTCGTTTGTCAATACATGTAAGAACCTTCACCAAATCCCTTCCAGTCCACATTTAACCTCCCTCGCAGCAAACATCACACCCTCTACACCCAGTATCGCTCTCGACAGCTCTCTCATCAGCAAGGTCGAAGACACACTCCTCGGAACACACAACGGCATAACGTCTCTCGAGTATCTAGCCCGGCCCGACGGATCCGTAGCCCTGACATACGTCATTCAAGTACAAAACGAGGACACCAACGCGTGGTATGAAACATTCGTTGACGCCCACTCGGGTGAGATCCTCTCAGTGACGGATTTTGTGGCGGAAGCGACGGTACGACGAAGCCCCTGCTACCTTACATGAAAATGACGCAACATCATCAGTTCACCGTGGTCCCAATAACCAAAGATGCTGTCACAGAAGGCGAAGAAACACTCGTAGACCCCGAAGACATCGCTTCATCCTCTTCAGGTTGGGTAGCGAGCAACGAAACCGCGTACGTCCCTCACCGCACATCACCTTCCGCCTTCTGATCTCAACGTAGCGGCAACAACGTCATCGCCTACAAATCTAACCAATCCGCAACGACCTTCCAATCCTCCGCCAATACCTTCGACTACCCCTACGACACCACCCTCGGACCAACCAACGGATCCAACATCGACGCCGCACGCACCAACGCCTTCTACATAATCAACAAAGTCCACGACTACGCGTACAAATACGGCTGGACCGAAACGTCCTACAATTTCCAAAACTCCAACTTCGGAAAGGGAGGAGCAGAAGGTGATCGTGTGTTGATGAGCGTCCAAGATCCAGGCGGGACGAATAACGCCAATTTCGCTACGCCACCCGAGTAGGCCCGTTCTCAATATGTTTGTGGATACTGATGTCTGACTATGAACGTAGTGGTCAATCCGGGACATGTAGGATGTACATATGGACGCTTACGGCCCCCAATCGCGACGGAGCGCTCCAGAATGATATCATCGTCCACGAATTCACGCACGGAATCACTAACCGACTCACCGGCGGTGGGACAGGGCGATGCTTACAGACACTAGAAGCCGGAGGCATGGGCGAAGGTAACTACACTCTCTTCCTCCAACAATCTACTCTAACAACCATCTTCTATAGGCTGGTCAGACGCTATGGCAGAGTACGTACCATCATGCTCTCATACCCCACGGCTAACAAACCCTGACATCAGATGGACCGAACACAAAGATTCCACCGTCCCAGACTACGTCCTCGCAACCTGGGTATTTAACAACCCCGCCGGGATCCGGAGCCATCCCTACTCAACCAACGCATCCATCAACCCTCTCCGGTACTCCTCCATTCAGCAGCTCCACGAAGTCCACGGTACGCCCCCATCACCACCACCACCTCATCCCTGACCCCCGCAGATATCGGCGAAGTATGGGCAAACATGCTACACAACGTCTACGCCGCCCTCGTCTCCGTACACGGGTTCTCATCAACAGCGATGGACGACCCCTCTGGCACGGAAGGCAACGTCGTCTGGCTCCACCTCTTCATCGACGCGCTTTCTTTGCAGCCTTGTAACCCCACGTGTGAGTATCGGTAATGAATGGCCTTTCCGTGTTTCCTGGCTGATGGATATGGCGCAGTCGTCAACGCTCGAGACGCGTGGATACAAGCTGATCAGAACCGCTACGACGGGGCTAATGCGTGTACCCTATGGAACGCTTTTGCGAGTCGGGGTTTGGGGGTCAACGCAGCGGATTATGTAGACGATACCAGCGTTCCGAGTGGATGTTGAATGGAATCACAGTACCATTTATCTATTATTTATTAATGCATCGCCTCTCGTTACCACAGTTTATTGAAATCTGGTGTACAAAGTTCAAGTTCGGAAAGGTTGACAAGCAGAAGTCGAACTTATTTGTATACGGCTCGAAAACCCCAATGCGATGGAGCACTAGAGAATTATGTCCCGATACATAAATGTATGGGCGTAATAGCGTACAAAATTCGGGTGGGCAACAAGTTGGTTTTTCGTGTTTAAGGTGGGATAAGATTTCTGATCCTGCACACGATCGTCCTCGTCTTCGAAATTGGACGATGACGGGCATCAGACGTAGGCGCCATGGCCGATCTTGTAACAGTGCGATAATAGAGGGGAGATAGGCGATAGGAACAAATCGGAAACGAAGACGAAGGTGGTGGTGACGTGAGGATCCGCAGATTATCCCAGATTGCCGCTAGACGTACTACGTAGTGTGTTGGGTACAGTAGCGCATTCTTGCAAGGGAGTAGATAGGAGGTCAGCTTTATCGGACAGTGCTAAAGTAAGTTGTGCATGTTCCCCCTCGAATAAATGCTTACTGGACTGCTCGATGTCTCCGCACGTTACGTTTGAGTTTAGAGTGAACGAACATCGATCATCACCAGTCCAGAGTGAATACTTTCCCTAGTAAACGTACAAAGAACGTCAAAGCCCAGTATGAGAGGAAAGCGTCGGGAATTCATACAAGATCCAGAAAATCCAGATCCCACTAAAGCTTCAGTTGTCGTTGCATCGCCATAGGAAAAATGGTGCTAGTCGCAACTCCCAGCAGCCAGGAGCAACCAATCGGGTGTAAGCAAATGATGCTAGCAGCAGCAAGGGCGGTATTTCAAGAAAGTAGGGCAGGTAGCGACAGAGAGTTGCGGATTTCTGACACCGTGATTAGAAATGGAGGAGTTCGATCAGCATGGTGCTAGAGCGAAGGTTCGTTCAGATCGTTCCGGCCAAGTTAAAACACTTTCGGCTGTGGACGATAATCGAATCTCGATGGTGAATCGATGATCAGCTTGTCGTTCGGATTCAATACCAACCAATATACCAACACCGTTATATTTATTATTCTCTGAATTTATCATCTCTTGTAATCCTGTTAGGATATAATTATGTTCGCCAAGTCAACGCGACGGAGCACTTGAGTATTACATCCTCGTACGAATGGCTCGGAGTTGAAACCGATGGAATTTTCGAAGGTACACATCTTTTTGCTTTCCATTGTCTCTCTAGACATTTATTTAAAGATGTGCATCTTCCTCCTCTCTATGTTTCCATAGCTAAAAAACCATAATCCCAGATGTACCAAACAAAGCAAGACGGATCCACGAGGACCGGGTTGGTAAACGAACTTTCCACGATATCCCGTTTTTCCTTCCATGCCACTATCTTAGCCTGCGGCACAATAACATGCAATGACAATCGAACCAATGGTAATACCATTGAACACCACTTTTGTATAGTATTATGTTATGTGACTGCTAACCTGATCGACCTAACTCAGAAAGTCATGTCAACTGCTTCATTCGGGTACGCGCAACGGGTCCTGGTTCACAGGTCCCCCTTAGTCCGACTTGCTTTTAGCTTTCACAAATCCTCTCATGCTTCCAAAAATTTCTCCTAAGCTTCTCCCGCAAGCAGATCGTTCGGTTGCGTTTTGGATTTATCTAGGTTATATCCTATAAGACGTCAACACAGCACGCAAATGTTATTTATGACTAGATGCATGGCGGCCGACCTTTGGTATACCACTGCACACCTCAAACCCAATCGGAGGCATACCGTCAATTTTTTAATATTACCCTTTCCGTTCCCATATATTGCTACACCCTTACTAGCGTCATTAATTTTTGTTTCTCACAGCGAATCCGGATATGTGAAGTGGATCTTTCGCGTTCCAGAATGCGCATCGTTTTTTGTTCTTCATATTTGTTCGGGATCATCATCTATTTATCGACATAGTTATCTACAAGTACTCCCACCATGACATTCCGGTGATGCTGCCCTTCAGAGCAAGTTTATATCTGCTCTTGACTAGCACCTTCGCTGTAGAAAGCTTTATCAGCTCAATAACATTGTCTTGGCCTACTTCATTTTTCGTAAGGTTTGCGCCGTGTCTCGAGGACATAGAGCGCCGGGCCAGCAGCGCCTAATCCTCTTCCACCCTCTCCTCGCCATCGTTTCAGCAGATAACCCACCATTTTAGGCTATCAACGTCCATCTGACATCGCGATATAGTTACTGCAGTGGCTGCTGAAATTTTCAACACCTATAATGGGTCCTTAAATGCTTTCAGTTTCAGCTTCAGTTTTCCCTTGTTGTGGGGGCTATAAAACGAAAAGGTACCATAAATCTATTGTTCCATAGGGGGAAACATTTTTCGTACCGTTTTACTTATGTCCTTTCCAGGACCGACTAAAGGCTGTGCTGATTCAAATTACAGTGATGCAGATGCGATTGCAACCGACGTTACGGTGTGCTTTCTACCTAACCCGATGCCAAGACGAACACGGAATCCAAACGGAAACATAGACAACTTCAACAATTAAGCAAGAGTTGAGAGCAGAAACGAAGATCGACATATGAAACTAATGCTTTTATCCTTGATACCAGAGACGCGTACCCTTACGGTTTCCAGCAACGACCGGTGTCTGCTGAGACGTCTTAGCCAAATAATGAACAAGATCTGCATACGTCGTCTCTTTTTTCCAGTAGCCGGACCGGAGAACACGCACAAGTGAGTCCGTGAAAATCCCAATGTGCCCCATCACCGTGCCATCTTCCCCTATCACTGCCTTCGCCTTTGCATATTGATATTCAGTACAGGCCGCCAGAATTACGTGGGAATCCATATCCGGGTACCAGTCCTCTTCTAAAATGGAGCGGTAGTTTGGATAATGACTCAACGTCTTCTCCCCGGCGACGAACATATCCCAAAGTGTCGCGCGTATCATGGGGGGGAAGGTACGTGCTCCCGGTTCAGGCAGACCTCGGCTGACACTACTAGAGTGGCAACAGTCAAAAATGACGGTGATACATTGTCCCTTGGCTTGAGAGATTAAGGATAGGATGGTGTTAAGCTCCCGGTCGCTGATGTCAGGCACCGGGGCGCCGTTTTCACCAGGAGTGTCGCGATCGATGGGGCAGAGAGTTTCGATGTATTCCGTCTCATCATCTTCCTCCGTATGATACGGATAGTATGAGCCGTGGCCAGAGTAGTAGATAATGATATTGTCGCCATATGTGATCTCGGGGTTGGTAATTAGACTGAGAAGGGCACCGACAATATTGGCACGGGAGGGGTATATTGGATCTTCAGGAGACAGGTGCTCCTTGGATCCGACAAGGAGCTGGATACGATTGGTGGGCACGCCAAGGTCCTCAGTTAAGTATTTCTCCATCAATCGTACATCTGATACACAACCACGCAGTGGATAGGATGTGTACTCATTGATGCCGATGAGGATAGCCCAGAATCTGGAAGCATCGACACAGTGTGGGGCCTAAAATGCCATTGATTAGTATTATGGGGTACAATGAGTGTGGTTGCAACTGACACCTGGAGGAGATGGACAGACTTCCAATTGGACTGGAAGATTCCGCTGAGCACGACTATACTGAAGGCGAAGGCGATGAAGTTTACGGAGTCTCCCCAGACTCAGTGGATCATCTACGTTGTGTACAGCTTTTTTCTTGGCCTCGAGGTGAACTAGGACCGAGTCAGTAGCCTCTGCAGACATCCCCAGCTGCGCTGCTATCTGAGACTCAAACTCCTCTAGCAGACGTATTTGTTCTACGAATTGTTGCAATTCCAATAACATAGCATCGGCCTACACAATCATTTGAAACATTAAGTCAGCTAGAGACATTAAAGGACTGACTGCAGGACAACTGGTACGTACATCAGGAAAAAGTCAGTGTGATACGTTCAGCTACGATGTGTACGTAGCTCGGGTACCTTAGTAACACACCCCCCCCTTAGGTACCAGTACGTAGCTTGCTGTTAAATGGATGTACCTGCCGGTAGCTGAGGTAGCTATGACTGAGACGTATGCATTGCTACTATAGTACTTCGGTTTCACAGCAATAGTAGAACCATTCCTTTCTGTAGTACTATAATAGATATACTTTCAATCTATAAATTATACAGCGGTTTTTCGGTATGAGCTAGCAAAAAGATTCTATTCCAGTAATAATAGATAGTACACATTATTCTATCCCCTGCATCATCAGTCTCAGCGTCACCATCATCTTCACCATCCGTTTCTCCGGTTCTACCCAAGATCTGCCATTACCCAGGTTTCTTCCTATTCATCATCAAGGTTGCCGGCCACTAGCTGCTTCGCTTTTACCCCAGCATTTGATCTCTGTATAAAAAGATTAGTATGCCGAATCACTGACAAAGATGATACCACTCACAATTGACCACTGAGCTTTGAGGGGAGACAAAGAAAATACAGAAAGGCAAAGTAGGAATGGCTGTCGCACATAGAAAGGTCTTCGACATCATTACACCCCATGCCTTGCTGCTCATTTGGGATCCTGAGTACATGGTGAGCGATGAGCGTTAAAACAATCCGAAGTACGTACATTCTAGTCCAAGGTATCTATGAAATAAAATTCCTACAAACAGAGCAAGATGAATCAACACGAAGGCATGGTGTTACGAGTCAGGCACTCACCAGCAGCCTAACAGTCCTATGAATTTAAGGACGCATGAAGTGCAACAAGGACCATTAAAGATAAGACAGCTAGTCATACCAGTAAGCGAAAGGAGGATGAAACAATCAATGAAGAGTGGAGGAACAGTGGGCAAAGATGGGGGGAAAGGAAGAAAGGAAGGTTGGATTTGATCGGAACCCGATGGCGTGATCTTGTTTATATTGCACGTGATGCAACGGACTTTGGGTCGGAGTTTCAAATGGACTTAGCAACATTCCAATGCTCGTTGTCAGCCTACCCTCTCCGCACTGCTATCATAACTGTCTGAAAGCATCTCGCAATATAGACAATTTTTCAAATAACTTTATTCATTGTTACATCTCCTTATTTCTGCTCCACTCTCTTATCTAACTTCAAATCTTAGTCTGTCCAAAGCTGTCTTTCTAGACTATATAATCAACTGTACCAGATATGAGAAAAGCTCTGATACTGACCAATGCTATAGCATTTGGTAGTTATCACTCAAGTATACTGGTATGTACATAGCTACCAGTGGCATATGCAGAATGCTATCTACTGCTACCTACCACTGCACACCTGCTACCACAGCTACTAGAGCTACATACACTACATATATCTGGGTGGCAAATATGTAGCAAATGGGTTTTTCCTGATGTACCATGTCAGGCTAACAATGGAGGAGTACCAAAAAGCGTCAAGTGCAACAGAAGAGGAATATGGAACGACGGTGGTGTCGACAAAGAAAGAAGACCAGGGGAGAAATGCAGACTTCCGATGCCATACGGAGCTGCTCTTCTCAGTGTTCTGAATATCGCCCAGATCCTATGGCGATCACTTTGTACGTAATAAATAGTCAAGTAAAGCATTTTTCCACGTGGAGTCAATGTGGAGTTTGCCGTTTGTCCTCGACCATTCACAACACCTTTCTTGGTCCACAGTAAATTTCTAACTGAATATGTCAAAAGATAAAGAATTGCATCGCGTGACACCCATTTTTCTCATTGTCTCCGAGACATTAAGACATGTCAAGGCCAACGCTATGCCAAGGAGATACCTCCGAGTGCCGATGTGGAGATTTAGACAATGGACCATAATCTCATGGTTGATCGGATCTCCACGATGCGGTAAAAGCCCTGATTTTCAACAGATCAATAGTCAGATCACCTATTGCCCGCTTCTTTGGCCCAAATAAATAACTCTAAACCCTCTTTTCTCCAAGCACAGCTGCACCAGGATCTGAAGATATCCCTATTCTTGTGATGACCCAGCCAATCTTCTGCAGTGCTCCTTCATCCACTAGCTTCATGAGGTCTACAGTAAGGATCCCACTTGACCCTCAATAGGACTTACTTAATACTCAACACCCGGATGTGACAACCATATTCAAACATCTGGTATGCCATGCTAATTGAGCCGCACAGGTTCTGTTCAACAATAAGGGATGGTTCCTGTAACACAGAATGCAACATCACATGGGTCTGCATCTTCCTCGATGCACTTCCCCGTCTGCCATGTATCCTGTATTTGGGTAAGTTTCTTCAATTTTCCATTTCCCCTGAATGATGAACGTGCTGCAATGTCTGGTGCCAGAGACGGGCAGACAGAAGCCCGTTGGAACAATGACGACAGGGCTAATGCGTGCACTCCATTGCTAGTCGGGGTTTATACATGAACACCGCAAACGATGTAGATGATAGGAGCATTCAATTATGCAATTCCCTTAAAGTCAACACTTTAGAAAAAATAAACAAATAAATCATAAATGCCACAGTCATCTACTGAATATAAGAAATGATTGGACAGCATATTGACAAGGATATTGACAAGGTCTGCTCCATAATAGCTCCTTTGCTATTGAAGCCAAGGCATTTCCGGGCAATCTAACTTTCAGGTACTCAGCGTTATATAAATTATCACCCAAATCCCTACGTTCTCTCCCATATGAGCTATCCGAAAGGGGTAGTTACTTACAACAAAACACCTTGCCCTAACCTCACCATACACTACAGAGTGCGCGACGGCCGAGCTCGTTGAGCGCTTATGTCAAGACAACAATGGATGTAATTTTGTGGCAATCTGGATAAAGAAAATGAAAGCCCCAATGCGAAGTCACCCATTACACAATATCCGGGGATCCACGACGCTTTATGCAATCGAAATAGATTCATGGGAAGTACATAAGTATATTGCAGGAAAAGATAATCCCCTACTTGCTCTTTGAAACACGTTGTTGTAAAATGAAGCTCTCAAATGCTCCCGTGTTGAAGAAGGAACTTAAACCCCGCATGACATGGAAAGTATCTGTTACAGCATATTCCCATTGAGGTACTTACTGCTGACTCAAGTCATATTTCATTATCTAGCCGAAAGAGAGGCAGTGTAAAGACTCAGAACTGATCGCGCGATAGTATGCATTTTTGGGGAGAAAAAATATATTACTATCAGTGCCCATCCTGATGTGGATGTAGAGAATTGAACCCCGGGCTGTCGCCACCGTAATCCAGCATTTCCATGAAAGGCACCAATGTTGCCTGTACACTTTATTAAAGTACCGGGTAGTATATGACCGCTCTACAACATCCAGGTAAAGCAAAAGTATTTCCAGCCTGTCTTGCATTCTTCCATGCTGCCCATCTTACCTCTAACACAAACGGTAAGTTGCGAACGTGCCACAAAAAGAGGGAAGGAGCTGTAGAGACATCATATAGGAATTGAACTTGGAGCGTCATGAGAAGTAGCATATATGACATATCCGAAGTACTGTTGATTCCTATGGAGGTAGCTGACCGAATTCTGCGATGGTGAAGACATGGCATGACTCCAAATAATGTGATAATGGAGGAACTCAAGAGGATATGGTACAATGAAATGGCGCCCCCCTTGCTCGTCGGCAGTTAGTGCTACTTCATGCGGATATCCAGCATCGCCATCTATTCCTTCCTCGTGTACTCGATGCACCGTCTTGTTGGCTCCCGGTCCGCCTCTTCCACACCCTGAGATGCCTTATTCAGGGTCGTGTCATTCGGTACACTCTCTGTACACATTGCTGAAGCTTGGAGTACGAAATCTCAGTTCCTGCCTTCACCCTTGTTTTCAGATTCGGAGGATGGTGAGCACCGAACATAGGCACCAGCGCTGACTCTATATCAGGTACAATGACAGAGGGGAGATAGGCGGTGGGGACAAGGAGGGTGTATGCAACGAGGAAGCTGTCAGTGACGTGAGGAGCCGCGGACGGTTTCAGATTACCGCCAGGCATACTACAGTGTCAGCTACAGTAGCGCAGTCTAGCAAGGAAGTGGGGTGGGTGGCACCATCGGGGGTTGCTGAAGCAATGGTGAATATTCCTCCATCGAATAAACACTTGTCAGACAATTTAATGCCTCTGCATGTTCGAGCTCAAACTAAATGAGCATCCATCATCAGCAGCCCATAGTGCGAATAGTGTTCCTAGTAAACTTACAAAGGAAGTCAAAATCTGGTAAGAGAGGAAATCATCAAAGACTCATATAAGACTCAGAAAATTCACACACCACTGAAACTTCAATCTGAATCGCCATCAGGACGAAGTTGCTAGTCATAACTCCCAGAAGCCAGGAACAACCAATTCACGAGTAAACAGTGAGAGCAGTAGCAAGGATGAAATTCGACTCTAGCAATCAAGGTAAGCAGCGACAGAGCGGATTTCTGGCATCCTGGCTAGTGCTGAGAAGTTTGATGAGCAGAGTGAATGTTCGTTCGGATCGTTCAGGCTGACGTGAAATGCCAAGAAAGCTTTTGGCGCGGCCCATTCCGATCCGAATCGATGATCCGCCTCTTGGTGTCTTCGGTATCAGTACTATGACCACCACCATCATGACCATCACCATCCCAACGCCGTTATGCATGTATGTTCTGGGTTCATCTTCTCGTCTACCTCTGTTAAGATGGGGTTCTGTTCTCCGTCGTGTGGGCAGCAATGCCTACAAGAATCATCAGGCAGTCGCATTTGACTCTTCATGTTTGATACTTATGTTGGATTTGCAACTTCAAGCTCATGCCGGAAGATTCCCGAACATTCGGCTTACTAATTTGTCACGATACTTTGATAATTATAGGTACTTTTGGTAGAATATTCTAGATACTTTTGTAGTATTTAAGGAGCTCTAGTAGCCAAACAATTCAGTATATTTACCTACTGCAAGCCTCCCACTGCATAGATTGCAACAACTTATAAGCACTTTCGACAAATTTCCCCACTTCTTCCACCTCCATCTGATCTTCTTCTTAGAAAACATAGCCTAACCAGCACATAGTACATCCTTTGATAGCTCTTTTATTGGAAAAACAGAGGATGCTCTACCAGGGACATACAACGGCATGAGCGATCTCTCGAATACTGAGCCTCGTCTTACGGATCTGTATGCCTCACACACATCGTTAATATACGAAATCAGATGATAATAATACATGGTGAGAGGTACATCATGACAAAATTAATGCTGATCGGGCAAGATCCTCTCAGTAACTGACTGACTTCATCGTAAACAATGATCGTCTCTCACACACAAGACATCGCCATTGCATCATCCTCCGTATAGCCAAAGCCGTCACTATAAACCATGAAGACTCTGCTCCTCTCCTTCCGGCTGAGTGGCAAATAACCAAACCATGTACATCTCTCTCGCCAAATTGCCAAACAATCTATTATCCTCTGACTATGCCCATAGCATCAACAGTATCATAGTCCACAAATTCAATCTGCAATGACCTACCAGAATTCCATTTTAATCCCCAACGACTCCTTCATGGCAGCAGCACTCAACAAACCCCATTCCTACTGTCTGCCAGAACACTCCCCGGCACCCCAACCAACGCTCCATTAGCATGGGCATCGATTCCAGTCACAACAGATGTTGAATTCCAAAGCATGAGAACATGCCAGGGATGCAAAAAATCGACGATTGTACATAATCCCGGAATGTGGGTATGCATGCCCAGAAACCTAACTGGGTGTTCAACACTGACGATAGCGATGACGACCATCTGCATTGGAGACAATCTTTGGGTGGTGCATAGTTGTGAATCACGGAAGACTGGTGAGGTCAGGAAGGTAGGAGTGTGAGCGTCAGGATGGCAGGATGAAGACCGGGTCCTCGATGTCCAATGATGACAGAGACGTTGACTCGAGAACACGCCGCCAATGGTACCAGAACGCTTCCTGCGTCTTACCTTGAGACTTCAAGGTTCATCTTTCTGCATTCGTTTGTCATGTGCTTGGCTGATTGACTTTAGCCTGGTTCAAAATGATGCACTTCAAACTCGACTTCTCTCCGATGGAAAGCCTGCTATGAGTGAAAACATGGGATACTGAGTAGCGGATGGTTGATGTATGGTATGTCTGTTGTCTTGCTCGTTTTTGTGAATTCACTGATGAAGTTCATACAAACCAAGGGAAAGGATAGCTTCGTCAGTCGATGCAGATGTGTCTCGATATTATCCGAGTTATGAGCGGACCTACAACCAGAGCATCTGTATAGCAAGTGCTATCGTTGAGTACCACCATTGAGGAGACTCAGTGTATGTAGTTCCGCCGCTTATTGCCCTTTCAAAGAAATTCAATCCTGCCCCATGGCCACGAATGTCTAACGGGCTGAATCTTTGTCTTTAGACGATGGATTGCTATCCTACTAGCAGTCAAGAGTGACCCCCACCCTAGGCAACATCTTTTTGTCTCTGCTTACCTTGCCATGGTCAAAGACATCCATTTATAACACGTGTCGCCTCCCGTTCTGCAAGATTCTCATTAGTAACGAGAGGTATGTAGTCATTTCCTCTTGAAAACTCAAAACTTCCTTCGTATCCTCCTGCAATGTAGGACCTTTCAGGGACGATTGTACAACACCTGCATGAGTTCAACAACAGACTGGAAAAGTATCTAATCTGAGAGATCCTTGTTCTCTATGGATCAATTCTTCTCTGATGCAACATCTGGTCCTCGAACATGGGACAGAAAGTACATACCGTGAGTAAACATCTGGTCGAGGAGCATTTTATATATTAGCTGACTGGTCATCCAGCAGGTTCTCGTCTCGAGGATTGTATAGCGATATCCACATGACAAAGATTGTAGAGCCGGATACTATACTCAACGACGAGGCGTATCAAGCATATTTCCACCTGCATATTTCTCAATCATGTTTACCATCACTCAATGAGTCTCGTTTGCGAACACTACTTTCACCCTTATGCAAGCTATGTACATTATTCCCTGTCAGTCTATTAACACCAAGTATGGACCATCGATGACTACCCTTTCTTTGGAGAATTTGCGGGATCTTACAGCGATTCTTGCATGGACTACAGTACATTCCAAGTCGTCGGCTACGATGCATAATATTTATTAACCCATCACCTCTCGCTACCATATCCATGAGGAACAGCAGTAAATTCTTCGATTTTGTTCCAATATTTAACGTCTATAACGTCACACCTTGTTGCAACTGTTCCACCATGTTTCAACATGTTCCAATATGATACATCTTGCCATTTATCTGCCTTATAGTACAATATGTTTAACATCGCAATACTTCATGTTCCAATGACCTGTTCCAACATGTTCCAATAGTAGTGTGTTCCAACTGTGTTGCAATGATGTGTTGCCAATCACATTGGAACGATGTCTTGAAAACTGTTGGAACACACAAAAGATATTATTTCAACATACCATGATGCAACAGAAGGAAGTATAATTTGAGCGAATGTTTCAATATAATAATACAACATACATCTCAAACCATTATAGTTGGTCTTCCTATTTCTTCTTTTTTGGCGTTGCTGGAACAAAGTATCCTTTGTATCCAGGAAGAGGCTTGTATTCAATCCTACACCATCGTGAGACAAAGATTACAGCCAGGCTTGAACACTGAATACTCACTGCTGCTTAGGATCCTGGATCTTCTGACGACTTCTTCCACTTCAACAGGGTTGTTCTGGCACAACCACCTCACTGTAGAAGATAAGCTTAAATCCTCAAACATACAAAGGTCACTTACCAATTTTCCTGAGGTATATTCCGTCATTTGCTTGGTCTGTCTTGGTCCAATTTCTCTGCCGCCTTTCGCTTCCCATTCCTGATGTGACCACCTCTTCCTCCTTGCTGGCGACCCCCTCTTGCACCCTGCTTTAGTCCTCCATGCGTGTCACTTTCATCACATACATCCACATCTCCAGTCACCTCGTCTCCTTTGTTGCAGCCCCCAGCATACTCAGCTGTGTCTTCACCATCCTCACCATCCCTACCTGCACCAGGCCCTCTGTGCGTTGAGCCATCTTCATTGACTTTGCCAGTCACATCTTCACTGTTGTCGAAGTTATCCGTGCCATCGCCCCTGCTCTCCAGCAATTCCTTATCACCTGCTTTGCTGTTACGGTCGCCGTCTTCATTTGTCTTGCTCATAATGTCGATGCCACCATCATTTCCTTCCCAGTTCTGCCCATCTCCCTGAGCACCCTGCATCCTGCTCTCTTCTGTTTTGGAACTTGGCAAGCGATCCCCAGGCAGGGCAGCATTACTACCAGCAACTTTGCACCATAGAACCTTAATCGAAGCCCTTGAATCCCCTGCTAGTTTGGTTGGTACAGCAGGCTTCAATGGTGAAATAGAACTGTTGCATTGTAACGGCTCATCGGGCTGATGTTCGAATGAATCGGTGCCCGCTCTTGTTGGTGAGGCCAGAGTTTCCAAAGGAGACGGCTCGGGTTGAGAAAGGAACAATGTAATGGTACACCCTTTGAGGTAATCGGCAAGATCAATGATATTCCCCTTGCTCAGTGAAGTGGGTCTCGCAAAGGGTAGACTTGAGGGCAAATCTGCACTCATGTATTGACCCCGATTTGCTTCAATATCTGCCCATGGAATAGTATCACTGTTTATCATTGCTATGAGGAGAGAATGCAAGTTAGACTAGAAATAAGTCTGCTAGGTGGAGGAAGCACTTACACCACTGTTGTTCAATGAAATCACGTATCATTTCCCTGAGCTCATCTACGGATATATTGTTGCTGAAGTCTGGGAAGGTGGCAGAGCCAGATAATTGTCCTTCAAGGACATTGGCTCGCTTACGCTCCACGATTCGATTGTCTGAATGAAGCAATGAGCCCAAGTTTTCAATCAGATCACAGAAACTTACATGGAATACTTTTGCTATGTCTAACCCAATCATCCACAATTGTGTTCCACGTCTCTTCTTCAGCAAAGGTAGCACTGCCATCTGTCGCAGCGGAAACACTGGAGAGCTCCTTGTGTAAGACAGGCAGCTACATGACTAGGACAAAAAAATCATACCTTCCAACCTGGATGCTTTTGTGCTTGTCGCAATATCCAAAGAAGAGGGTCATAGTGGCATTGCCGATTTGTTGAGGACCATGGCCAATGACGTTGTTCAGTACACACGTCATCTCATAACTGAATCGCTGCTGATTACTGTCAAATACGTCAGTCTCCTGAGGATACTGTAACTTGTAACAGAATTGGCATGCACTGATATATATCCTGTCCAACCGCCATCTCCTTTGCTCATTTACTCCAATTTTCTTTCTCCTCATCTCCGATGGAGTCATAAAACTCCTTACATTTGGATTGAAATAAGGTGGCATGATGGCGATTACCCAGACTGCGCTCGTCATGTTCGGCCTTGACAGCTGCGTTGATCTTGGCTTTATTTGCCTCAATGAAGAGGTCATGACCAGATGGGGGTGGAACAGGATTGAAGAGGGAAATGGCAGTCATTCCCTTTCCACCAGTGAGTGTATGAACATTTGAGATTGCCAGCATTGCTGTTCAATGAGAGCTGTTCAATGTTGGAATGAACGGCAAGGCAAAATATGCATCAAAAAACCATTTGTGCAGGCGTTCTTTCTCGTCATTTTTCGCATTCCGGCACTTGGCAGCAAATTTCTGTTAGTGGTGTCAGTGTTGAGCTTTCCTGCTCCAATGCACAATGCTTACCTTTCTGGCATCATCTAATTTTTTGGGATCCAGTGACTTGTAGAAGTCGGGAAACATCTTCTCCAGCTCAGCTCCTTTTGCCTCCACCCATGATGAGAGATCAGAGTTATCTTTGGGAGCTGGTTTCCTGTGTTCCCACACCTTTCCATAGGTCGTCTTTGGAATGTACTCCACAATAATCTTCTTGATCATTAGGGAAGAAGGACTTTGGCGCCATGACGAGTGAATTCTGGAGACAAGACAGCTAAGCTTATCAAGGACACAGCAGTGGAGAGAAGAGAGAAGAGAGAAAACGAAATCCGAACTCAGAAAACATTGAAGACAATGAAACAATTGAAATGCCACTTGTTCGACTGGTCAATGTGATTGACTTTTTTTGTTCTTGTTCACACTGGCGACCCGCAGTCCTTACCCCACACAGCTGTCACACACTTTGTCTCATCCTGGTCACTTAGCCATCAAGATATAATTGTTTGGGTAAATCTTTGATACAACCTGCATAGTATAATAAATCATGCCTTCCTCTGCTTTTTCAACTTGACAGGCTCCTCACGAATACTTTGCACCCACTGAAAGTTGATATCCAATGTTTTTTGGCTATCTGCCGCTTCGCAAAGGTCACAGTTGGCAACTTCGAACGCCTTCCCCACCAACGAATCATGTTCATCCTGCCCCAGCGTAATCTGTTGGACTGTCCACAAAACAGGTTTCATTCCCTGGACATAATGAATACCATGAATGTACTCACCAACATGATGTCCCTTAATGATGACCCAACAATGGAAGTCATGTACAGTTGGCTCCAGAGGTGTTACACCTGCTAGATGTAGAATATTTGATAGTGTAGCTCAGAATACAAGTTTCATATTGCATTGAGCACCAGAGAGTTCCAACAGGACCTTTTGAGGTTGAGATTTCCCCTCAATATTGACCCGCAACTCACGTTGAGCTAGCTGCGGGTCCCTACTCCAATGCAATGTTCTTGGGTCTGGAAGTTCCAGCGCTGCTACATCCCATGCATTTCCTGTACCATGGTCTGTGGAAGAACCTTCGTGTGGTGGCGTGGTCGGCCTAGGAGGAGGTGGGGATTCCCATTGTAAACGTTGTCCTATGATTGCAGCAAAAGCTTGGCCCTGCAGCACATTGTGCTCTTCTTTCCGTGCACGGCGATAGGGCAATGATGGCAAGAAAGCTTGCTGATTGTGGCCTAGTGGTTGGTAAAAGCGCAAAGGCAGTCCCGTCCTATGATGATATATTCATACTTGCTAGCTAGCTCGTGTTTCTGTCAAATAAAAAACTTACGTTTCCTCAATGACTTCATCGTAATCTAACCATATCTCGGGGAATGCATGAAATGAACTATAATTTTGTTCAAGACGCACGTAGACCCTGAGACCACTATCCAGTGTCTGGTCAATGTTCACATCTAGGATCGTCCCAATTTTGCCTTTGTGATCATTAACCTGATCAACATGCACATGAAGTGTCGTAGCCATGGAATCAAGAGGCTGTTTCTTTGAATTCTTGGCAGGTAGCACAATAACATGCAGCCCCAACCATGGGACCTTGCCCGTCCACATTCGTTGTGAGATCCCCTCAGGTGAACCGGCCAAAGTGTTACCAATCTGCGGTTGGGTGACGATGACAACAGAATTACAATGTACCTCAATTTGCTAGCCTAAGTGTCAGAAGTCACACAGAAAGTATGAATAAGTACACTTACACCTACTCCTTTGCTGGCTGCACCTTCTAAGACGTCAATGAGGACTGGATCGTGAAGTCCTTGCACGTAACCAGAGCGACCCTTATGTTCTCCAGCGAAGACCTCAACATAGTCACCTAGATGAAATATCTTGATGACCTCAAGCCATGCATACCAGTGCCTGCCCAGGCCTTCCGTTTCAATCTCCATGGCGGTACATTGTATGCTTTTGACAGTACCCGGTGTCATCAATTGGGCTAGAATGGCATCTCCTTCGCAGAAGTACCATTGCTTGGGCATGGGGCATTTCCACAGTGAATTTTCCATGATATCCTGAATGGGCGTAGCGTCATCAGGCCAGTCGAGGAGAGAAGGAGGCCACATGAATTTTTCAAGATCATTCAAGTCTATATTTTCCATGTGTATTAAGATTTTATCAGTCAGCTCTAGTAGCTGGAATCCATCCTGTATAGAGTCCTTTTCGCTGGCAATAGCTTTGGGGGAAAGTCGAAGAAGCTCTGAATAGTCACCCACAGGAACGGTGGTATCGTGGTGGTGCATCGTACTGTCCTTGAGAAATTGGGGGATGACCACGACATCGTAACCCCATGTGTATTGCCCAATTATGCATCTGATGTCACCCTCATATACACCAATCTGGGGGGTGACCCAGTCCCCAATGTCGAAAAGGTAAGTATTTGGTTTGTCCCCACCGATCTCGAGAAGACGTCCATCATCCATGGAAACGGGCTCCACAATAGCTTTGTTATGAAAGGTACAAATGGCGGGTAGGCGTGCTAGCTCATCTAGCAGAAAATTGTGCATGTGGGCTTGAAGATAGACACACTCAGGTAGTGCAGTGCGGAAGACTTGCTCCATGCCTGATAGACCATCTATTTCATTGACTAGGGCATCCTGCATGCCAACCTAGATGCATATTTTAGGCTATACTTGCTCACACAATTGGGCAAAAAAATACATGTACCAGACAAAAGACTTGCCACAGCAGAACACCATTGCTACTGTAAGCGTCTAGCAAGCCTTTTGGCAACTGAGCATCTTGACCCTCGTGAACTTGCACGATCTGCATTTGCCATCCCAGAGGCAAAGTTGGAGCCTGCTGCTGTCAGCCTGCCGACGAGCTGTAACGACATACATACCGAACACATTTAGAACTTAAGATCTTCAATTAGAGAGTGAAATACAGTTTGAATGATCATTAAAAGTGTAGAAATGTTACACTTTTGTAAGATATGGGCACTGCTAATACGTTGCTGCCTTGCCACTGAACCACTCACTAGGAAGGAGCGGAATACTGGTCTCAGGTGGTGGTAGCGGTGAAAGAGAAAAAGACTTACATAACATTCACCTGATTGACATAGCCACCTATGAAACTGAACTCCGAGAAATCACACTGGCCTCTTATCGGCAAAGTATGGGTCCAATTAGCCGCTGGTCTATTACCAGGCCTGGTCAGCTATCTCGGAGTTCAGTTTCGCTTGTAGCTATCTCAACTGTGTGAAAATTAAGTAAGCCTTTCGTCCTCTTCCACTTACCACATCAACAATGACGCATCGCCAATGCCTTCGATGAAGGCTGTAACTGTAGGGGACGTGTCTACTGGACAACTTAGCTAGCCAAGAGCTTACTGCACCACAACTCTTTTTTGTCACTCTTGCCACCAAAGCAACCTTATATCAACTGCTTTTCTTCCTTCCAATGGCCAGTCTCGCCCTATACATCCTATTCTTCACTACCACATCACCATGACAATTACAACACTTTGAATAACCAACAACCAGCCCTGCTATTCCCTGCTCACAGTCACCAACACTTGTCGCTGTCGACATCCATTTGACGACTCCACCACCACTAGCGCAGGTCCCAAGAATCTGAAACCAGCTCTACCAACAATATCTCACCTATCGTCCCCTTTTGAAAACCCCAGTTTTGACCACCTCCCTCGCCCTCATATACATACTCCACCCGGGCAGTCGGAGCTGTCTTCGACTGTTTTGGCGCAACTCCAGCTCACTGTGTCTGGACTCGATCAGTCCTTTCTCTGTTCACACCAGGGTGAACCACTGGCACAGACCGCTTCCCTTTGGTTTCTGTGGTGACGACGACTGCTCCTGCTGCACTGTTCAATAACAGTGTGTTGCAACAGAGCCATCCTTGTTGCTCGCATCTCATTGGTGGTGATGAGGATGACTCTGGCTGCTGCTTCGGTGTTGCGATGGAGTCATTTCTTGTTGCTTGCGTATGTTTGCGAAATGCGCATTTTGGCGTACTATCAACCCTGGTGTCAGGCCCAAATTTATCAATAAGTGAGCTGACCGATAGCATGCTACTTTTCAAGAGGAAGCTGACTCTTCTCCAGTGAACTTTCTCATTTTATATCGACAGGGAGACTAAATGTTACTATTTACAAGGTACATGGGAGTGGTAGAAACGACAAGGAAGGGATTCAACGGTTCATATTGATTTTTTGTTAGCCTTTGCTCTGTCTGATGCAATAATAGACTCCGTAGCACTGATGTGGAGCATGAAGAGTGCCGCAGTTGATGTTGTACTTAAGCAGGGCGATCTGGTTCTAGGAGAGGCCGGTCGACCTAGTAGGGTTCTGTGGTAGCCTGGTGTATTCATAATGCATGCCATGAGATTATACACACAATCTCACCATATCATGTACATGGCTGGCAGGGAATCGATATCATCCGTCACTAATTGGCTATACTACTGGATATCTATGCAAGAAGAATGAAAGAACGTACTGTGATACAAAATCTGCATCGACTTCTCATCAAAATTTGTGTCTAGATTCTCCAGTAGTGTCTCGACTGGTCGACCTGTCCTTTCCTAGTAGCGGATGCCGAAGCAAACCAAATCCAACAGGTATCTCAGAGTCCAGTTTCAGCAGCAACTATCTTGTCTGGGTGGATATTATGTAAACCTTTCAACCTCTTCCACTTACCGCCACGACGTACAGTGGCAGGAACTTCGCAACAATAAAGAGTGGTGCCCTCAATGTCTTGAACTAATATTCTTTGGTGCATTGTCACTATATGCATATTTTTTCGGTGGCTCCAGTATAAGAATGGTGATTCTTTTCTGCTCACTCCTCTTGTCCACCAACAGCTTCTCATGTATTTTCCAGTGAAACACTATAAGGAAACGGTGAACGCTTTCCACTTACGACTCGCCTCAGATGATCTTCCGATGTCCCAGGAGGAATATGATCGTGCACTGATGTGCCCTCATTCAGGCGGCATTCACAGTCATCACACCATAATGACTCCAGGGGATTACTTAGGCCGCCAGACTATCTCCGTGCATGACTATGCCTCCAACAATCTATCTTTCATCCTGATGCAATGGTTGTTAGTGTAGTCGTGGTTGCCCAACTCGCCATCTTTTGAGCCCTATGCCAGCACAACAGGCCGAGCTTTTGAAGATCGTTCAAGAAGATAAATTAGCTCGCTTGGTTGAAGGTAAAAATAAGGCTGCTCTCACATTGCAGAGAAGGGTGGATAAGGCCAAGGAGGATCTAGATGCCAAATTCCTGAGAGCCCAGCGTACGTTGTTTCACCTTTGGCCATTCACCGCGCATCTCATCCTCCTCATCCAGTAACAGGTGCACACGGTGATGAGACCAAAGCCAAAACAGCTGAGATCAAGCTCAGACATGTAGAAGAGGATCTGGCATGGGCGAAACAGGAACGGGATCAGAGCGTTGCTGCATCAGAGGTGTTATTTGCTGTTGAATGCTGCACATGTACAGGTTTTCTTTTATTTAATTTTACTTCCATGTTTCTTACCTTGAAAATAGGTCGACGAGGGCTGGAATACTATCTTTTTTCCAAGGGCTTAACAGACTCGCTCAGAAACTCATGGCAGCGGCGCTATACTAGTGCTCACACTCGGTGTGAAGTTGTGTCTCAAGATTTGCACCCTAACCCTGTGCAACCAAAAGGTGGGATTCATTTTCATCCTAAAATGGCTCAACCTCACTATGATTCACAGATATGACTGTGACTCGTGGCATATCTATGACATCCATTACAACCACGCCTCCGAGAAAGGTGGCACAGGCCAATGCAACTGTTCTAGCGACGCCGCCTCCCACCCGCAGCTGGAAGCGAACTCGCATCTACAACCAACCTGATTCAGACAGAGAAATTCAGTGTACAGGCGTGAAAATTGGCGGTGTCATAATGGCGGATTTAGGTATGTGCTGCTGATTTGATCTTGGAGATGAGGTGCAGATCTTCCACCTTTAGGCTTGTTAGTAGGGCCTGTACCGTTTGCCATCAAATTGGCCTTAGTTGATGAGAACAAGGATGGGTCAGACTCGGAGGTCAAGGTCATTTGGTCTAATATTACTACCCTGCAACCCAACGAAAGGGCCTCAGTGGAGATATGCAATGAAAGAACTGGTTCTAGTAAGGTACAGGCAAAACGTGCCAGGCTGACTTAAGCATTCATAGACAACAATTTCACCATTTGCCTTCCGCTAGGACAATAGCATATCATCATGTAGTGGCACCTGTCCTTATATATTTTCCTATATGCCTTTGTGATGCCCCACTCTACCTGAACTGACCCCCATCATAGCGAAGAAAAAATGACAAAATCTGCTGAAGGGTGCTAATGTTAATGTTCAGACATTCACTGTGGCACCATCGACCTTCATGGCTATCAACGCCTCTCCCAAAAAAGGCTCTTCGTCTTCCACAAGGTATATTGACACTGTATTGAAGAGATCAAGGGAAGAAGATTCAGTGCGTTTCAACACTCGACAATCTGATGCCAACAGCTTTGACCCAGAGCATCCAAGCTTCAAGCGAGCTCAGCCTGTGATGATAGAGGAGGTTTATGCCGGTGACAGTGATGATGAGACTGACAGGAAGAAGGGTGAAAGGGAGAGAACCTTCAAAGATGTTAGTGAACTGGTTTTCTCATCTGCAGGTCGCTGATGCCATTATATATTTCTTTCAGGGTGTCTCGAAGACCATGGATCAATTCCGTCCCAAATTTCCCATGATTATGGACTACCTCCTCGCTAGTGAGAGCAATCCCACCATCAGCTTGCCTTGTTCTTGTGGAGAGGCGAACACATTGCGCGAGTGCATTTGCCATGATTGCCAGCATTTCGAACCTTCATGCAAAAAATGTTTCGTTCAAGCGCATTTAGGGAATCCATGGCATTGGGCAGAGGTTTGGAATGGTTGCTTCTTTGAGTGTCGAGATATCTCAGAACTTGGTCATGTCGTTACCATTGGACATGATCACCATGAGGGATTGCATTGTGATTATGGTGCTGTGAAAGACCCATTGGATTTCCACATCGTCTATACCAACGGTGTCCATAAAACAAAAGTTTTTTTCTGCTGATGCCCGCTAACACAAAGGGACCATATGGAGTCATGTCTGCGATCACATATCTTTCCTAGGACGGTGGCAGAACCTCGTAGCGGTTTTACCTTTGCAGTCTTACGAGATTTCCACCTCCAGACGTTAACCTCCAAAAAGTCAGCCTACGACTATATATCAGCCATTAGAAGGAAGACAAACAATGCATTCTGCAATAACGTGCCGGTATGTACTCTGTTTGATCCAACAGCCAGACCTTAATATTCTTGCAGGATGTGTATACATTATTTCTTCACGTTCAGCGTATCTGGGTGTCCCTCACTATGTTCAAGCGTAGTGGCCAAGTACATGGCATTGAAAAATTTTTCCCCAGTCATCCTAGGGGATCAGTGACTGTTCCATGCTTCTCCTGCCCTGAACGAGGTTTTAATGTTTCGGACGCTGTCATGGACACCGTGACTGATGAGTATCAGTGAGTGTTGTGTAATAGTGGCAGGATAAGGAGTTGATAGTTTGCAGACATCTTGTACAGCTGTTTCTAATGCAGGACGGACACTTTGGTCTCCAGCGATTCCACAAAGTCAATGACCCTGATGATATGTCACTCCTTCCAGGTGCTGGTTTTTTCCCTCGAGATTCAGATTATCTACCCTATGAACAGGATGTGGTGGCCACTTCAGATGAGGTATGTTGACTATATATACATATAGAGCTCAGATGTCCTGATGACAATGTTTAGAAGTCCACCTGTTTGAACTTTAATGCTCTGGAGATGCAAAACAAGCTGAAGTTCAAAGGCTGCATGATTACTGGTGTTGTTGCAGTGGAATGCGGGCATCACTGCATGTTTCTCTCAATGGTAGACCTTCATAAAGGCAAATGGTAGCTCTTCATCATGTTGTTACAAATAGCACTGACCACCAAGGGACAGGTTTGCAAACGGGGATTATACGCTAGCAATGGCTTTGCGACGTTACACTCAAGGGCGTTCCCTGATGGGAGCCAAATATTTTCAACGCATTGTCTTGACATATGATGTGGCATGTCAGTTTCAGGTGAACCTCCAGAAACGGTTCAATGCAAATTTTATCGATATTGCGGATATTGTCAAGGCAATTGTTTGTCTTGTGCTGAAAATGCATCTTAACGATCATATTGAACAGTGCAGGTACAAATATTCCTAAAATTATGTTGAAGGGATGGGTCGAAGTCATGGAGAGGGTATCGAGCCTTCATGGGCAGAAACAAAGCAGTCTGGTGGTAGTACAAGACAGATGAACCATGGACACCATCACGATAAGCTGAACGACTTTCATAACTTTTGGAACTGGCTGAAGGTGGAAAATATGTGTAAGCAACACGTTTTGGTAAATCACTTAGTATTGGGATTTGATTTCCTTCCATAGGTGAATACCTTACGGAACATCTGACGAAGGGAAGAGAGAAGCAGCAGGAGATGGTTGACTTTTTGCTAGGACTCAGTGTCGTGCATGGGGAGGAACTTGTGACCATGTGGGAGCAGCAATATGACACATCTGTCCCTTACATGGAATCTGTGAATGATAAAAAAAAATGGACTAGCCCTTACCGGTTGTCCCTGAAAAAATGTAGGCCTCATCATTATTCTTCTGAGTTGATGCTGATCCCATTTTTACTCTTACAGTGCCCACGCAACATGAGGTGTTCAATAGCCTAACAAAACATGAAGATATACATGCCATGGATAATGTGGCAAAGGAAGAGCGAAAAAAGAATGCTGCTCTATTAAATATGATAGACGGCGGTATCAAGCTACAAATATGGCAGTGAGTACACATTGGTGATCACTTGGTTGGACTGCTCATAGATGTTCATCTAGACGTGAGCTTAAGTCCCTGATATCTAAGAACGAGGTATCCCACGAAGACACCAAAAAATTGTGAAAGACTCTTGCTGGTGACATAAAGAAGTTCCGAAAGAGACAGATCAAGCTACTGCCTCTTTGTTACAATTTATTCACTTTTTTCCTTTTTCTAAGTCTTATCATATCTTATTGGTGTCATCATGCTTACACACTATCGCCACCTCATCACCGATATCAACTTTGACAAAACTTTCATGATGGACAACACATGATATTGTGTGCTTGTCGTCCGACCAGCATGCCTCTCTACTTCGACAAAACTTCAGTACCTATTATTAGCCCTGACACTTTAGTATTTAAGTAGCTACATTTCATTGTACAACCTCAGCTTCGAGCTAAGGTTTACCTACACATAAACTTTACTTGTCTGCTCGCTTGCCTAGAGCTTCTCCAGTAAGTGCCTCTTTCATCACCTCGAGATCATCCGAGGCATTGCCAAAGTGATTGTCTGAACACGAGACAGCTTAGCAATCGCCCGACTTCGAGTCACATGAGAGTTGGCCCTAACAATTAGCTCGAAGCTTCCCTCACCCTTCCATGACGCCAGACACAGGAAGGATTCCATATGCCCCTACAACAAACCCCTGACATCTCTGAAGGAACAACGAGTACCCTTGCTGTGATCCTTTTCACGATAGCAGGAGTAATCGGAACAACGACTGCAGTTGCAACTATCTACTACAGAAACAGAGAGTGGTTTGAACACCACGGAATTACCTTTCAAAGAGGACAACTAATCTACCCACCCCGACACTCCCCCGCTTCTACAACCTGCCCTACAATGTTCCGATGTACCCCATGAGCTACGCCATCTACAGACAGGAGTCCTACGACACGCCCCCAGAGTCACTGACCAGGGACCTTCAGGGCCCCTTCCCCGACTACATCGAATGAAGAGGAAGAACGCCAAGCCCAGTGGCTGGCCCTTCCAGAACCTGGCACTCCTCTGAGGATGCCAGAAGTACTCCCTCTTTCGAGGGAAGTATCAAGGAGCTCATTAGAGCCTATCATGGAATTGGAACGGAACCCCTGGAGGATGCCAGGAGAGAACTGGAGCGAAGCCTCCAACAGATATCTATGACCAAGGTCGCCCAGCCCCGACCAGATAGTGAGACCCTCCCCCAGGCGACCCTATGGGTCATCAATCCTGATGAACCCTCCGAGGGCACCGACACTGCCTCACTTGATTTGTCAGAGAGATGAAGAGCGGCTCCAGAATATGATTTGGAGGAGAGCCGAAGGAGGGCTCACCTACCAGGGGACCCTCGACTTCACCACCCCTTCTGAACCCAGCAGGCAACCCTCAACATGCCTGCATCGACAATTATACTCTCCTCCTCCGATCCCAATTCCCCCGCCCCCGAGTCCCCCGAACATGATAGTCTTCGAAGACGAAGAGGGGACACACCCTTCGCCAGCCCCTCTAGAACCAGCACACCCTCCACCCCACCCTCGCTCAACCGCCATGACCCAGACTTCTATCCTGAGCTCAGGCGAAGACACCTACGAATCCGCTATATCGGGTGACCTTCCTACCAGCAAAGAAGAAGAGCAGGAGAATCCCCGCTCACATACAGCATCCGACAACGCGAGGAGGACCCAGATGCGCCCCCTCAAGATCCTAGGAGCGAGCAATGCCTCGCTCTACGAGAGATCGAGAGCAGTCCCTTCCACCTGGGGACTCCAGATAGAGCCTGGCCATCCCTCTCCCTATCCCAGCAAATGGCCCATGGGACCTACTGATCCCAGGTGTGGGCCCTCCAAAGGGCAGACTACCTATGAAGAGGAGGAGTGGACGAGACTCAGGAGGAGCACCGACATCGCTTCAGTCTCATCCCAAATGAAGAGCTATGGTGGTATGAGCTCAACTACGGCCCCATACCAGGGGTACACATCCCCAACCTATGAGCAAGGACAGAGCAGGAGGAGTGAGTCCTCAACCGGCAACTGGCAGCTATACTCGCTACCTGGAGAAGAGATGAGGCCAACCGTGCTGAGCTATCCCGAGTATGGTTGGCCCAGGCCAATGCCCGACTCGCCACCGACTGACTGGAGGTGCCAGAACTGGGCCTGGAAGGGGACGAGTAGGCTCTTCGCTGGGTCAGGACAAGCAGGGCTGAGCGACATCCCCATCGACATCGACCCCGAAACAGAGCGATGACAGCAAGAAGAAGCAGAGGCAGAAGCCAGGAGGCAGGAGCACCGGAACAAGCAAGCAGCTTTCCCAGAGCTAACCACTGACCTGGCCCAGAAACTATTGGAAGCAAGAAGCTTCGCACTTGCCAATGGACTGCCACTCCCCCCTGAATTAGAGGACCCCAACAGGCATCGAGGACGCCCTGCCGCCCCCGCCCCCAGAAGATATGAGAGTCCAACCCATTGAACAGACAGATGGTCGGTTCCCCGACCCCCTCCCAAGAACAACCCCCCCGACCCACCAGACTGGCCCTCGGGAGAAGCAGACGAACAGGCTCCCTGGTTGCAGGTGAAGCCCACCCTAATTCAACTCCCCGCAGACTTTGAAGGAAAAGGTGATGACATTCACCAATTCACCGGAGCCTGCAAGGAGTACTTCTCCATCTTCTGGGCCTACTATCCGACACACGCCAACAAGATATTATTTGCCACATCTTTGTTCAGCAAAAGACCCCAAGGCTGGTGGTCCCAATACCGCCTTCAGTTCCGAAGTGATACTGAAGGACGGTACCAGTACTGCTCATGGGACGACTTCAAAGATGCCCTACAAATCGAATACAGAGACCCTGCCCTCCAAGAGGTAATGGAGAAGCAGATGAACGATCTCTGGATGACTGGCACAGCGGCAGAATACTTCCGCAAGTTGGAAGAGCTGGCCTGCCAAGCAGACCAACTCCGCAACCTAGGACCCCAAGGCGCCCTAGTTCAAGCCGTCTGACGAGGTGTACCTGCCTCCTACACCAACTCCATCGCCGACCTGGGAGTCATGATCCCCTCGACATATGCAGAATGGAAACGGCGCATATGTAGCATCTATGACGAGAAGGCCTGAAAACAGGCCTTCGACCGCATCGGCCACTACGACAAGTCGGCCAAGGACAAACCTGCCGGTAATACCCCTAAAGGTAATACCGGTGCAACAAGTTCCTTGGCCGATAAATCGGCCAGCAAAGGATTGTCAGGTTTGGGATGGACCACATACGGAGGAGCTGGGGAACCGATGGACATAGACTGCCTCAGAAAGGAGAGCAGGTGCTTCAATTGCAGAGGAAAGGGGCACCTAGGGAAGGATTGCAAGAAGCCGAAGCAGCCTAGAGACCCGAAAAGCGGGCGATATATGACGGCCCAACTTCGCAGCATGCTCACGGAAGCAGAGGAGCACGGACACAGTCACGAGGAGAAGGTCGAGGAGAAGACGCCCTCGATATCGAAGATTGAGGAGGTAAAAGGCAAGGCCGAGAAGTGAGTGATTCCACTTCCTTGGCCCAATCCTCCTCTCTGGGTGGTCGGTCATCGGGTCCTGCTGTGCGGACATTATCCAATTGTATTACATCATTACGTATGTCTACAGTTTTAGTGCATTCGAATATACCTGCTTCGAGTTCACAGTCACCCGAACCCACCCAAAAAGAATCACAACCAATTCAGGCTCCACCTGAAGAAAGATATAAAATCCCCCAGAAGCGAAGCGAGACTCATCCCCCTCCTTCGCTTACACTTTCTGTCCCAGAACTCCTCACCCTCCAGGACCTTCAGACTCAATGGGGGCCAGAGTTCATCCAAACAATGTTGGGGATCTCCCAGTCCTTGAGGATGAAGGAGGTGCTCCCCGAACTGGCCGAGCCTGTTGTCGCTGAATGGAAACATCAAGACGGAAGCGGGAGCATGAGGTTGATGCCCACTGACACCGTCTGCAACGATTCGCCTTGCGCTCGAGGACAGTCAGGGAAACACGACCCCCTCTCCTCTTGCTTGGAAGAAGAAACGAAAGATTGCAGCCCTCATCGTTCTCTCAGAGGCGTTACACTGATCGAGACGGCGCCTCTTTTGTCCACGACCCCGAAGGAAGAAGATAGTCATTCAAGAAAGGATAGGGACATGGGACAGGCGCCAAAGGATCCAGAAGTAATGTGGAGGCACGGTTCATGTGGCAAGAACGCAACGTCCATGACCTCTTCCATCTCTAGTGGGCCTTCCGGTCACTCCCAGAGTGACCCGCTCCCCAAACCCCTGATTCCGGACGAAATAGCCGGTAGCGGGCAATCCCTGGGGAAGGAGCATGCCCCAGCTGGGGAGACCTCTCGAAGGCCCCCGACCATCGAAGGATCAAGCAGGACTCCAACATTGGATGCGTGATGTTCATGGGTCCGGAATACCACGATGGTTGAGGTTCCTGACAAAGAAGATGATACGTCCTTCAAGAGGGCCCAAGCCAAGGTGCAAGAGAAGAAGGAAGAAGAACCGTTGAGGGTGAGGCGTTCCAAATCAAGCCCAGTGAGTGTTTCCACCCTGAAGTCCACCTGTTTCAAGCCGTTCGGCACGGACTGGACCCTTTGGGCAGTCAGGGAAGCACACACGGATTCGGAAGCATTCACCTCACTTCATCTCTGGGCCCATAGGGAAAAGGTCAATGAGATCGATGACGAGTTGCTCAGCTCGCTAAGGAAAGGAGGAGGAGAATGGGCACAGGAAGAACTCTATGAACTAAGCCAAGCAATCCGATACCAACACCGAATGTCAACTAAGGGCAGCCGAGAACTATTCCTCGAGGTACAGCTTGAGACATTGGAGAATCGCCAAACCCTCAAGGCTCAGGCCCTGGTCGACAGCGGATGCACTGGCAGTACCATCAGCGAGAACTATGTCAAGAAATATGGACTCATCACCTGACCTGCACCCACTCCGATCTCGGTATACAATGCTGATGGCACCAGGAATAAAGCAGGAGAGATTACTGAATTTGTTGAAGTACGGATGACCATCGTAGGACACAGCGAAAGGATCAACTTTGCTGTCACCAACATTGGCAAGGGAGATATCTTTCTTGGCCACGACTGGCTCCTTCGTCACAACCGGGTCATCAATTGGGCCACCGGCAAGATTATCTTCGCTTGGTGTCAATGCCAAAAGAACCCATTCCCGCTCCCAGACGCCGACCCCGGCGACCCGTGGGACAAAGAGCTAGAGGAGGGCGAAACCATCTTGATGGTTGATCTCAGGGAAGAACTAGAGATTCGTGTGGTACATCATGCCAATGATCTAGCTGCCAAAGCCGCTGAAGGGAAGACTAAGAAGACCTTCGAGGAAATGATTCCACCCCAATACCGTGAATTCGAAGACCTCTTCTCCAAAGAGAACTTCAATGAGCTGCCGGAATGTAAACCATGGGACCACGCAATCAAGTTAATTCCCAATGCCAAGTCTACACTCGACTGCAAGGTCTACCTGCTCAATCGCCATGAACAAGAAGAACTTGATAAGTTCCTCGATGAAAACCTGGAGTCCGGCCGTATCCAACTCTCCAAATCCCCCTTCACTTCCCCTTTCTTCTTTGTAAAGAAGAAGGACGGCTCTCTACGACCTGTTCAGGACTACCGAAAGCTGAATGAAATGACGATAAAGAATCGATACCCCCTCCTGCTTATCTCGGAACTCATGGATAAGCTCTGCGGTGCCAAGTATTTCACAAAACTGGACGTCCACTGGGGATATAATAATGTTCGTATCAAGCAAGGAGACGAATCCAAGGCCGCCTTCCGGACTAACCGAGGGCTTTTCGAACCAACCATCATGTTCTTCGGCCTAACCAACTCGCCAGCAACTTTCCAATGGATGATGAACGACATCTTCCACGACCTTATCCACAAAGGGAAAGTGACTATCTATCTGGACAACATCTTAATCTTTTCCCAAGACCTTCAAGAACACCGACGGATAGTCAAACGAGTACTTCAGCGGCTCAGGGAACACAAGCTGTTCCTTAAAGCAGAGAAGTGTGAGTTCAAGGTACTCGAGACCGAATACCTTGGTGTCATCATCAGCGAAGGATCAGTACGGATGGACCCAATTAAAGTCAAAGGGATCACCGAATGGCCTATGCCCACCAAGAAAAAGGAATTGCAATCCTTTTTGGGCTTTACGAACTTCTACTGGAAATTCATCAAAGACTATTCAAAGATCATTAGACCCATGACTCAGCTCACGGGCAATGCCCCATGGACCTGGGGAATGGCCCAAAATGAGGCCTTCCAACAACTCAAGAAGCAGATGGCAGAAGACATAGTATTGGCGCTCCCCAAGGAGAACGGGAGGTTCCAAGTAGAGGCCAATTCCAGCGAAGGAGCTATTGGTGCCGTCCTCAGCCAAGAACAGGATGGGAAATGGAGGCCAGTTGCCTTCCTCTCCAAGGCGTTAACCGTAACTGAACACAACTATGAGATATACGACAAGGAGCTCCTGGCCATTATGCTTGCACTAGAGGAGTGGAGACATTATCTCATGGGTGCAGCGGAGGATTTCGAGATCTGGACTGATCATCAAAATCTGCAATATTTCCGTCAGCCCCAGAAGTTGAACCGTCGTCAAGCCTGATGGGTCACCAAACTTGTCAAATACCACTTCTCTCTGCATCATAAGCCCAGAGCCTCCAATTGGAAGGCCGACCTCCTTAGTTGCTGAGACAACCATGACCAAGGCAAGAGAGACAACGATGATGTCGTGGTCCTACAACCTGAGCATTTCCGGGCAATGATCATGCCCACCACCTTGGAAACTCACCAATGCATCAAGGACATAACCCGAGACCATGACAAGTGCGATCAAGGAATCCAAAACTCCCTCGATCATGAACACGGAGTTTCAGAAAAGGAAGGACTCCTCTCTTACGACGGCCAAATCTACGTTCCCCAAGACAACAAGCTTAGAGGAGAAATCATTGCTTCCCACCATGACCACATCACGGTGGGCCATCCAGGGATTGAGAAGACCAAAGAGCTCATCCAAAGAGAGTTCTGGTAGCCAAAACTCAAGCAAATGGTAGAAAAATACGTCAAGGCATGTGAAGCATGCCAGCGAACGAAGACAGATACTCACCCTAAGGCCGCTCCCCTCCACCCCAATGAGGTCCCCTCCGAACCGTGGACCCACATATCTGTCGACATGATCACTGGACTCCCCGAATCCAACGGCTATGATGCCATTCTAGTAGTTGTCGACCGCTTCTCAAAGGAGATCATCCCTATCGCCTGCAATGTCAAGCTCACCTCAGAAGGATGGGCCAAACTACTCTGAGACCATGTCTACGCCAGACACGGAATGCCCAGAACTGTCATCTCAGACCGAGGACCCCAGTTCGTTTCCAAATTTATGATGGAACTTCTTAAACTCCTCAACATCATGCCCAACGCATCCACTGCTTTTCATCCCCAGACCGATGGCCAGACCAAGCGGGCCAACCAGGAAATCAATAAATACCTCTGACTCTTCATCAACCACCGGCAGACAGACTGGAGCGAATGGCTTGTGTTAGCAGCATTCGCCCACAATAACCGAACTCATTCCGCCACGGGCCAAACGCCCTTCTTCACCAACTACAGAATTAATCCCCATGTCCTACCTGACTCCATCAAAACAACTGCCTTCACCAACCCATCAGCCAAGTCATTCACAGAAAACATGCAGGAAGAACACCGACAAGCTAAAGAGGCACTAGAGGAAAGTGCGGGCAAGATGAAGGCCCAATATGACAAAAAGAAAAGGGAAGCCATCGATTATGCCATCGGAGACCATGTATGGCTCGACGCCACCAACCTTCATCTACCATGCCCCAAGAAAAAGCTTGACAACAAGCGTGTCGGCCCGTTCCTGATCTTGGAAAGGACTGGCGCATCTGCCTACAAACTGAAACTTCCTCCACATTGGAAGATCCACCCACGCTTTAACGAAAAGCTGCTAACTCCCTACGTACCACCGGCCTTCCCCAACCAGGAACAACCGCCTCCACCCCTGCCAGACCTCATCGAAGATGAAGAGGAATACAAAGTCGAAGAAGTCTTGGACTCTTGCACATGTCGAGTCCGTGGTAAAAAAGGACAGAAATCATGACTCGTAACTGACTACCTCGTCAAATGGAAAGGGTGGACCAGAGAACATAACTCTTGGGTATGGGAGGACGATATGAAAAACACCCGAGGAGTGATCAAGGACTATGAGAACGAACTCGCCAAATGCACATCAACAATCACAGCGCAACGAGTGATTGATAGATCCCAAAAGGCAGTCAAATGGATAGTCGACTTTGACTATCGTGAAAACCAAGCAATGGGCGGATGGAGCATGTTCTACCAAGTAGAACGAATTGATGGAAGAAAATTCTGGATCAAAGAACCCGACCGAGAACAGTGGAAGACGTTCATAGACGACTACTGGGAACAGGAAAATGAAAAAGAAGTCACAAACTGCATACTCTGCGACCAAGAAGAGGAGGACGAAGAACCATGGGAAGAGGACATAGGGCAGTCGGGACGACTGCCTTAACGAGAGGGTAATGTTACAATTTATTCACTTTTCTCCTTTTTCTAAGTCTTATCATATCTTATTGGTGTCATCACACTTACGCACTATCGCCACCTCATCACCGATATCAACTTCGACAAAACTTTCATGATGGACAACGCATGATATTGTGTGCTTGTCGTCTGACCAGCACACCTCTCTACTTCGACAAAACTTCAGTACCTATTATTAGCCCCAACACTTTAGTATTTAAGTAGCTACATTTCATTGTACAACCTCAGCTTCGAGCTAAGGTTTACCTACACATAAACTTTACTTGTCTGCTCGCTTGCCGAGAGCTTCTCCAGTAAGTGCCTCTTTCATCACCTCAAGATCATCCGAGGCGTTGCCAAAGTGATTGTCTGAACGCGAGACAGCTTAGCAATCGCCTGACTTCAAGTCACGTGAGAGTCAGCCCTAACACTCTTTTGGAGAATGCTGAATACAATGCAGCTGAAAACACAGAGGATGATATTCTACTTCTTCCCTCAGACTATTAGGGCCCGACTCTCATGTGACTCTGGATTGGGCAATTGCTAAGCTGTCTCGTGTTTGGACAATCACTTAGACAATGCCTCGGTTGATCCCGAGGTGGTGAAAGAGGTGCTTACTGGAGAAGCTCTCGGCAAGCGAGCAGACAAGTAAAATTTTAGGTGATGTTAAACCTTAGCTCGAAGCTGAGGTTGTACAGTGAAATCGTAGCTACTTAAATACTAAAGAGTAAGTACTATTAATAGATGCGAAAGTTTTGTCGAAGTCAAGAGGTGTGCTAGTCGGACGACGAGCACGCAATATCATGCGTTGTCCATCATGAAAGTTTTATCGAAGTTGATAGTGGTGATACGGTGGTGATTATGCGTAAGTGTGATTATGCCAATAAGATGAGATAAGACTGAAAAGTGAAAAAAGTCAATAAATTGTAACATTACCCTCTCATTAAGGCAGACGTCCCGACTGCCCTAGGGTTCGCTCGGCGGTTCCTCTTGTGATTTTGTATACTCCTTCCTCCAGTAGTTATCGATGTAATCCCTCCAATGCTTGTCATTTGGAGAGGGATTTTCGACCCAGAAGGACCTCCCATCTTTCCTAAGTACTTGATAGGAGATGACATTGTCGATGTAACGATGATCTAGTATTTCCTTTAATGTTTTTTCAGACCTGTCGATGACTTTGCATGCAGTTACGACGGTTCTTGTTTCGGAGATGCTATTTTCATAGTCTTGAATGGCTTCTTGGGCATTAGCCATGTCATCTTCTCGTACCCATGAGTTGTGCTCCCGGGTCCATCCCTTCCATTTGACAAAGTAATCGGTTATGAGTTGTGATTTTTGTCCTTTCTTGGCTCGGACTCGATGTGTATGAGAGTCCAGGACTTCTTTGACCTTGTATTCCTCCTCATCCTCGATGAGGTCTGGCGGTGGAGGTGGAGGTTGTTCTTGATTGGGAAATGCAGGTGGTACGTAGGGCATTAATAACTTCTCATTGAAGTGCGGGTGGATTTTCCAATGTGGTGGAAGTTTTAGTTTATAGGCAGATGCGCCGGCCTTTTCCAGGATCAGGAACGGGCTGACGTGCTTGTCATCGAGTTTTTTCTTGGGGCGCAGCAGGTGGAGGTTGGTGGCATCGAGCCATACGCGGTCCCCGATGGCGTAGTCGACAGCATTCCTTTTCTCTTTGTCATACTGGGTCTTCATCCTGCCCACAGCTTCCTCTAGTGCCTCTTTAGCTTGGCGGTGTACTTCCTGCATGTTTTCCGTGAATGACTTGGCCGATGGGTTGGTAAAGGCCGTCGTTTTGACAGAGTCTGGGAGGACACGGGGGTGAGTTCCATAGTTGGTGAAGAAGGGTGTTTGGCCCATGGCCAAATGTGTTCGATTGTTGTGAACAAATGCTGCCAATGCGAGCCATTCACTCCAATCTGTCTGTCAGTGGTTAATGAAGATGCAGAGATATTTATTGATCTCCTGGTTGGCTCGCTTGGTTTGGCCATTAGTTTGGGGGTGGAAAGCAGTAGATGCATTGGGCATAATGTCCAGGAGTTTGAGCAGTTCCATCATGAACTTGGAGATGAATTGGGGTCCTCAGTCTGAGATGACGGTCTTGGGCATTCCGTGTCTGGCATAGACATAGTCACAGAGTAGTTTGGCCCATCCCTCTGAGGTGAGTTCGACGTTACAGGTGATCGGGATGATTTCCTTTGAGAACCTGTCGATGATTACTAAAATGGCATCATAACCATTGGATTCAGGGAGTCCAGTGATCATGTCGATGGATATATGGCTCCAGAGTTCTGTCGGGATTTTGTTGGGGTGGAGAGGGGCGGCTTTCGGGTGGGTGTCTGTCTTTGTTCGTTGGCATGCTTGGCATGCTTTAATGTACTTTTCCACTGTTTGCTTGAGTTTAGGCCACCAGAACTCTCTTTGGACAAGTTCCTTGGTCTTTTCGATTCCTGGGTGTCCAGCCATGACGTGATCATGGTGGGCCGCAATGATTTCTCCATGGAACTTGTCATCGCGGGGTACATAGATGTGTTTGTCATAGTAGAGGAGTCCCTCCTTTTCGGAAATTCCCCGCTCATGATCGAGAGAATTCTGAATTCCTTGATCCCACTTATCATGATTCTTAGTGGCATCCTTGATGTGCTGGTGGGTCTCGCTCATGGTGGGCATGATCATGGCCCTAAAGTGCTCGGGTTGAAGGACTACGATGTCATCATTGTCTCTCTTGCCCTGGTCATGATCATCTCGTCAGGATAAGAGATCCGCCTTGTGATTGGAAGCGCCCGGCTTGTGATGTAGTGTGAAGTGGTATTCCGTGAGTTCGGTGACCCATCGAGCTTGCCAGCGGTTGAGCTTCTGGGGTTGACAGAAGTACTGTAGGTTTTGATGGTCAGTCCAGATCTCGAAATCTTCTGCTGCACCCATGAGGTAATGCCTCCATTCTTCTAGTGTGAGCATAATCACTAGGAGCTCCTTATCATATATCTCGTAGTTGCGCTCGGTGACGGTGAGTGCTTTCAAGAGGAAGGCTACTGGCCTCCACTTGCCATCCTGTTCTTGGCTTAGGACAGCACCTACGGCCCCTTCGCTTGCATCTGCCTCTACATGGAATTGGCCTTTCTCTTTTGGCAGTGCCAACACCACGTCCTCCGCCATCTGCTTCTTGAGTTGTTGAAAGGCTTCATTCTGAGCCATCCCCCAGGTCCAAGGGGCGTTGCCAGTGAGCTGCGTCATGGGGCGTACAATCTTGGAATAGTCCTTGATGAACTTCCGATAGAAGTTTGTGAAGCTGAGGAAGGACTGTAATTCCTTCTTCTTGGTAGGCGTAGGCCACTCCGTGATTCCCTTGACCTTGACAGGGTCCATGCGTACAGACCCTTCGCTGATGATGACGCCGAGGTACTCGGTTTCTAGTACTTCGAATTCACATTTCTCAGCCTTGAGGAAAAGTTTGTGCTCCCGTAGTCATTGAAGCATGCACTTGACAATTCGATGGTGTTCCTGGAGGTCCTTGGAGAAAATTAGAATGTCATCCAGGTAGATGGTCACCTTCCCTTCATGGATGAGGTCATGGAAGATGTCGTTCATCATCCATTGGAAGGTTGCTGGTGAATTGGTTAGCCCAAAGAACATGACTGTGGGTTCAAAAAGTCCGCGATTGGTTTGGAATGCTGCTTTGGCCTCGTCTCCTTGTTTGATCCAGACGTTGTTGTAGCCCCAGCGGACGTCTAATTTAGTGAAATATTTCGTGCCATGGAGTTTGTCCATGAGCTCAGAGATCAGGGGCAGGGGGTATCGGTTCTTGATGGTCATTTCATTTAGTTTGCGGTAGTCTTGAACCGGTCACAAGGAACCATCCTTTTTCTTGACGAAGAAGAAGGGGGAAGCGAAAGGAGACTTGGAGGGGCGGATTCGACCCGACTCTAAGTTTTCATCAAGGAACTTGTCGAGCTCCTCCTGTTCATGTTGATTGAGGGGGTAGACCTTACAGTCAAGCATCGACTTAGCGTTTGGGATCAACTCGATCGTGTGGTCCCACAGTTTTCGGGCTGGCAGTTCGTCAAAGTTCTCTTTGGAGAACAGATCATTGAACTCTCGATACTGAGGCGGGACCATCTCTTCAAAGGTTTTCTTGGTTTTTCCTTCAGCGGCCTTGGCAGCTAGGTTGTTCATGTGATGTACGGCACGAATCTCTAGTTCCTCCCTGAGGTCGACCATGAGGATGGTCTCGCCTTCTTCCAACTCTTCGTCCCATGGATCTTCCGGGTCGGCATCGGGGAGTGGAAATGGGTTCTTTTGGCATTGACACCGGGCAAAGATGATCTTGCCAGTGGCCCAATTGATGATAGGGTTATGCCGGAGTAGCCAGTCATGTCCCAGGAAGATATCTCCCTTGCCTAAGTTAGTGACAGCAAAGTCGACCCTCTCGTTATGGCCTCCTATTGTCTTTCTTACTTCGACGAACTCCGTAATCTCCCCCGCCTTATTTTGGGTACCATCTGCATTATAGACCGAGATCAGGGCCGGGCCGGGTCAGGTGATGAGGCTGTGCTTCTTGACATAGGCCTCATTGATGGTACTCCTGGTACACCCACTGTCGACAAGGGCCTGAGCCTTGAGGGTCTGATGATTTTCCAATGTCTCGAGCTGGACATCGAGGAATAGTTCCCTGACGCCCTTGGTGCTCACTTGGCATTGGTATCGAACTGGTTGACTTAATTTGTATAGCCTTTCTTGGGCTTCCTCTCCCCCTGATCTTAGGGCATTCAGCAGGTCATCGTTGATCTCATTGAGCTTCTCCTTGTGGGCCCAAAGGTGAAGCGAAGCGAAGGCTTCTGAGCTGGTGTGTGCTTCCCTGACGGCCCGAAGGGTCCAGTCTGCACCAAATGGCTTGGACCAGGTGGACTTCGGGGAGGAAACACTCACTGGTCTAGACTCAGAACGCCTTGCCTTGATCGGTTCTTCTTCCTGCTTCTCTTGCTCCTGGGGGAACGAGGGGAGAAGCCCCTTGGTCCCTTCCTTTTCCTGCTTGACTCGTTCTCAGTCTCGCACCATCTTGAAGGCGGTGTCATCCTCCTCATCGGGGATTTCAACGAGGGTGGTTTTCCGGACCCATGAACCTCGCGCATCCGAGGCTGGAGTCCCACTTGATCCTTCGACGGTCAGGGGCCTTCAAGGAGTTTCCTTGGCTGGGGTATGCTCCTTCCCCAAGGATCGTCTGCTACCAGCTACTTCGTCAGGAATCGGGGGTTTGGGGAGTGGGTTGCTCCAGGATTGACTGGAAGGTCCATTCGAGACAGAAGGGGCTATGGACGTTGCGTTCTTGTCGCATGAACCGTGCTCCCACGTTCCTTCCGGGTCCTTCAGCACCTGTCCCGTGTCCCTATCCTTTCTTGGGTGACTATCTTCTTCCAGGGTCGGAGGCAAAAGAGGCATTGTCTCGACTGGCATGATGTCTTCAGGAGACAGACAGGGGACACAATCTTTCACTTCTTCATCCAGGCAGGGAGAGAGGGGGTCGTGATTCTGCGACGGCCCTCAAGCACACGGCGAATCGTTGCGGGCATAGTCGACAGGCATCGACCTCATGTCTCCACCTTCATCTTGCTGTTCTCGTTCAGCGACGATGGGCTCGACCAGTTCGGGGAGCACCTCCTTCGTCCCTAAGGACTGGGAGATCCCCGACATTGTTCGGATGAACTCTGGTCCCCATCGAGTCTGAAGGTCCTGGAGGGTGAGGAGTTCTGGGACAGAGAGTGTTAGCGAAGGAGGGGGATGAGTCTCGCTTCGCTTCTGAGGGATTTTATAGATTTTTTCAGGTGGAGCCTGAATGGTTTGTGATTCTTTTCAGGTGGTCTTGGGGGACGTAATCAAAGTGGGTATATTTGAATGCGCCAAGACAATTGTAGACGTACGTAAAAAATTATTACAATCGGGTAAAGTCTGCACAGCAGGACCCGATGACCGACCACCCAGAGAGGAGGATTGGGCTGAGGAAGTGGAATCACTCACTTCTCAGCCTCACCTTTTACCTCCTCTACCTTCGACATCGAGGGCATCTTCTCCTCGACCTTCTCATGTGAATGTCCATGCTCCTCCTTATCGTGCTCCTTGGCTTCTGTTAACATCAAGCGAAGTTGGGCCATCGTATATCGCCCGCTCTTTGGGTCTCTAGGCCGTTTCGGCTTCTTGCAATCCTTCCCCATGTGCCCCTTCCCTCTGCAGTTGAAGCATCTTCCTTCCTTCTTGAGGCAGTCTATATCCATTGGCTCCCCGGCCCCTCCATATGTGGTCCATCCCGAACCCGATGATCCTTTGCTGGCTGGTTTGTTGGCTGAGGAACTTGTCGCACTGGTATTACCTTTAGAGATATTACTGGCAGGTTTGTCCTTGGTCAACTTGTCATAGTGGCCAATTCGGTCGAAGGCCTGTTTTCAGGCCTTCTCGTCATAGATGCTGCATATGCGTTGTTTCCATTCTGCATATGTGGAGGGGATCATGACTCCCAGGTCAGCGATGGAGTCGGTATAGGAGGTGGGTACTCCTTGTCGGACAGCTCGGACCAGGGTGCCTCGGGGTCCCAGGTCACGGAGTTGATCAGCCTGGTGGGCCAATTCTTCCAGTTTGTGGAAGTATTCGGCCACCGTGCCAGTCATTCTGAGGTTGTTCATCCACTTCTCCATTAACTCCTGGAGGGCAGGGTCTCCGTATTCGACTTGTAGGGCAGCTTTGAAGTCATCCCACAAGCAGTATCGGTATCGTCCTTCAGTGTCACTTCGGAACTGAAGGCGGTATTGGGACCACCAGCCTTGGGGTCTCTTGCCAAACAAGGATGTTGCGAACAATATTTTGTTGGTGTGTGTCAGGTAATAGGGTTGGAATATCGAGAAGTACTCCTCGCAGGCCCCGGTGAATCGGTGGATGTCATCACTTTTTCCCTCGAAGTCTGCGGGGAGTCGGATCAGGGTCAGCTTCACCTGTAACCAGGGAGCCTGTGCATCTGCTTCCCCTGAGGGCCAGTCTGGCAGTTCAGGGGGGTTGTCCTTGGGTGGTGGTCTTGGGACCGACCATCTATTGGTTCGATGAGTGGGGCTTCCCCACTGTTTGGGGGCTGGGGCAGCGGGTCGTCCTCAATGTCTGTTGAGGTCTTCTAGTTCAGGGGGGAGGGGTAGGCCATTGGCGAGCGCAAAGCTTCTTGCCTGGAGCAGCTTCTGGGCTAGGTCATTGACCAGCTCCGGGAAGGCTGCTTGTTGGTTGCGGTGTTCTTGCCTTCTGGCCTCCGCCTCTTCTTCGTCCTTTCGTCATTGCTCTGCTTCAGGGTCGTCGATGGGGATGTCGCTTGGTCCTGCCTGCCCTGACCCCGCAAAGAGTCTACTCATCCCCTTCCAGGCCCAGTTCTGGCATCTCCAGTCTGTTGGCAGCGAGTCGGGCATTGGCTTGGGCCAACCGTACTCGGGATAACTCGGCACACTGGGCCTCATCTCTCCTCCAGGTGGCGAGTATATTCGCCAGCTGCTAGTTGAGGATGCGCTCCTCCAGCTCTGTTCTTGCTCGTAGGTCGGGGACGTGTACTCCTGGAATGGGGCCGTAGTTAAGTTTGTACCACCATAGCTCCTGGTTGGGGATGAGACCATGTCGGTTCCTATGTTCCTCCTGGGTCTCGTCCACTCCTCCCCTTCGTAGATAGTCTGCCCTTCGTAGGGCCCATGCCTGGGACCTGTAGGTTCCGTGGGCCATTCGCTGGGATAGGGAGAGGGATGGCCAGGCTCTATCTGGAGTCCCCAAGTGGAAGGGACTGCTCTCGATCTCTCGTAGAGCAAGGCGTTGCTCGCTCCTGGGATCTCGAGGGGGCTCGTCCAGATCCTCCTCTCGTTGTCGCATGCTGTATGCGAGCAGGGATTCTCCTGCTCTTCTTCATCACTGGTATGAAGGTCGCCCGATGTAGCGGATTCGTAGGCGTCGTCGCCTGAGCTCAGCATAGAACCCTGGGTCATGGCGGTCGAGCGAGGCCGGGGTTGATGGTGAGCTGGTTCTAGGGGAGTTGGCAAAAGGAGTCTCTCCACCTCCAGTTCTTCTTCGAAGTCTATTAGGTTCGGGGGAGTCGGGGGCGGGGGAATCGGGATTGGAGGAGGAGAGTATAATTGTCAATGTAGGTGTGTCGAATGTGGTCTGGGTTCTGAAGGGGCAGTGAAGTCTAGGGTCCCCTGGTAGGCAAGCCCTTCTTCGGCTCTCCTCTGAGTCGTACGACGCTCTTCCTCTTCTTCCCTCTGATGAATCCAATGAGGTGGCATCGGAGGCCTCGGAGGGTTCATCAGGATTGATGACTTGTAGGGTCGTCTGGGGGAGGGTCTCGCTATCTGGTCGGGGCTCGCGGATCTCGGTCGTAGGTATCTCGTGGAGGCTTCGCTCCAATTCTCTCCTGGCATCCTCCAGGGGTTCGGTTCCAATTCCATGGTATGCTCTAATGAGCTCCTCGATACTTCCCTTGAAAGAGGGAGTACTTCTGGCATCCTCAGAGGAGTGCCAGGTTCTGGAAGGGCCAGCCACTGGGCTGGGCGTTCTTCCTCTTCTTCTGAGGTCAGCAAAGGGGCTCTGAAGGTCCTGGGTCGGCGACTCTGGGAGCATCTGGTAGGACTCCTGTCCATAGATGGGGTAGTGCATGGGGTACATTGGAACATTGTAAGGGGGAATGTAGTAGGCAGGGAGGGTTGGGGGTGGATAGATTAATTGTCCTCTTTGAAATATAATCCCGTGGTGTTCAAACCACTCTCTGTTTTGGTGATAGATGATGGCAGCTCCGGTCATCGTTCCAATTACTCCTGCGATTGTAAAAAGGATTACTGCAAGGGTGCTTGTTGTTCCTGAGGATATATCGGGGGTTTGTTGTAATGGCATATGGAATCCTTCCTGTGTCTAGCGTCGTGGAAGGGTGAGGGAAGCTTTGAGCTAATTGTTAGGGCCTGACTCTCATGTGACTCTGGATTGGGCAATTGATAAGCTGTCTCGCATTCAGACAATCACTTAGACAACGTCTCAGTTGATCCCGAGGTGGTGAAAGAGGTGCTTACTGGAGAAGCTCTCGGCAAGCGAGCAGACAAGTAAAGTTTTAGATGATGTTAAACCTTAGCTTGAAGCTGAGGTTGTACAGTGAAATCGTAGCTACTTAAATACTAAAGAGTAAGTACTATTAATAGATGCGAAAGTTTTGTCGAAGTCAAGAGGTGTGCTAGTCGGACGACGAGCACGCAATATCATGCGTTGTCCATCATGAAAGTTTTATCGAAGTTGATAGTGGTGATACGGTGGTGATTATGCATAAGCGTGATTATGCCAATAAGATGAGATAAGACTGAAAAGTGAAAAAAGTCAATAAATCATAACACAGACTTTGATGTTGCAGATCACAAAGCATATGGACTGGAGGAACTTGCACGTTTGGAATATGCACTGCGTGAAGGACAAGCAAATGATGCTATTGCCATGCTATGTACTGGCATAATACATGGAATGGTGCTGAATGACTCTTGCAGGAAACATTCCAGAGGAGTCATAATGAATCTCCATTCCATGAAATATATCAATGCAGTCGCCAAGAAGAAAAATGAACATGCATCATCATATCGCCAAGCTCGCATAGCTCTCCTTCGTTTGAAAGGAGCTGACGACTTGCCAGACTTTCCATTGCTAAAAAAAGAGGACATGTATTCCAAGAATGCTGCCGGCACAAGAGGACTGGGTGATGGTGCAGTTACAGATAGTTGGATCTGGACTTACGGCAGATTAAGAGGAATGAATGAAGTGGAAAAGAAGGAATTCTTGCAAGATGGTACATGTTCAAGTTTATGAGTGCGATTTCTTTCAAGATACTGATGAACAGATATTATAGCCTTACGGGTCCAATGGTTCCGGACACATGCAGATACCCAGCACTGGATTGAGGAAGTGGAGATTCTCGAGCAAGAATTTTGCCGCTACATCTGTGCATGCCAGAAAATGGAGCAGGTATGGGATACAATGTGCCAAGAGACAGACCTTCATCAATCTTGGCATGCACTGGACCTGAAGGACAGTGTTTCGGAAACTTATCAACTGAAGGAAGCTGCAAGTAGTGATGTGACTAGTGGCTATAGGGTATATGTGGCTCAAAAAGCAAGCATGTATCAGACGATGTGGCAGACCGCGAAGAAAGCTTTTGTCAAGTGTGGAGGAGGATGGCCAGATACAGAAGAAGAACTCAGTGCATATGTTTCAGCACGTCGTCCCCAGATTACTGTTGACTGGCAGGCAGAAAACGAATGAAGGAACAGAGTATCTCTACAAACATTGGAGGAGGCCATACTCAGTGGTTTGGAGGATACAGATTTGGCTGAGGATAGCGAAAATGTTCTGACTGTTGAACTAGAACGATAGAAATTCAAATAGCTTTTATTGTTGTCATTGGGCCTTGAGTAGAATGGGGTGTAGTACTGAAACAAAGACTTGGTCATTGTAATGACTCATCACATGCCACTGGAGCCACCATTCGAGTGGCAAATCTGCTGAGTTGCTTGTTGACCTTCTACATCGATCTGATATCATGCTGTTTCTCCTACATCTCCTACAACAAGGTTATGCAGGGGTGTTGATGGTAAGATAACTCAATTGTTGCTGTATTGCCACTCTGTTACTGATGCTAAATGTTCTAAGCAGTGGCATTTCTTACTCTGGATGGCCAACAGATTGCAAACCATAAGCCAGAATACCTTCAGATGGAAGTGTTTGGTGTGGTCAACAGCCATGAAGGGTTCATCTCCAAAGCTAAGTAAACCTTTTTGAGATCATTTGACATTAATGCGCAAGTGGTGGATGATAGATGTTGGAACATTGTTGGAACATGGATATTGGAACACACATTCCAGGTATTGGAACAGGCAAATTGTGTTGCATGGTATGTGTTTCAACATATTCCAATGTGCTGTTGGAACAGGTATTGGAATGGGTAATTTTTGTTGCATAATATGTGCTTCAACATATTGCAAGATGCTGTTGGATCATAGTGGATGATAGATAATGGAATAAAACCAGTATTTATTATTACAAGTACATGTTGCAACATAGAATATTTTTCTCTCTCATAAGGTGACCTATGTACTCTTCTATGTCATGTTGGAACATGTTGGAACAGTTGCAACAAGGTACTACGTTATAGACGTTAAATGTTGGAACAAAAACGAAGAATAGTCAGGGAACAGAGCAATTTGTCCTCAAATACATCACAAACCCTGCAGTTTCGTATAAACAATGTGAATAAAGTATCGACTTGTAACGACGAATTCTGCCCGTGGCCAATTGCTGGCTGTTGGCTTTTCTGCGAGAATATTTAGCACATGATCCTAAGTCGGACATCTAGTTTCTTCTCATTTTTTGTTCTGGATGCTATATTATTCGTACAATACAACAGGACCTTTCAGCTTGTTCGTCCATCGAAATGTTCCCGCAGTATCTAGCCTTTGGATATTCTGTATTATCTATCTTGCGACCGACAACACTACGTTGCCTTTTGCGTGAACTAGTAAAGCGCAGAGCTTCGCATGTTCTCGATAGCCTGAATAGGAATGGCTACCGTCAAAGCTTCACCTCACTATTACCTCGCAGGAAACGTTGTGATTGAGAGGTAGACGATAGCGAAAACCTCGAGTGCGCCGATGTCCGCTGCGCAGGGAACGGTGACCGTATTCGTGTGCCAACAAAAACATTAGGAATCAATCAGTGCGGGTCCGAGCACGCCACCGCCTGCCGCTACTGTCATGGGAGAACCACACGAGAAAACGAGGTGGCGATATCTGACTACCTTCATAACGTACATCCTATCTACATAAACGAAAGAAAACACAGAGAAAGTAACGAAAGCATCAACAAAGCAAGATAAATCAAACGACTTGTGATACCTTTAAACCGGATACCAAAGACGCGCATCTCTGTGCTTTCCAGCAACGACTGGGGTCTGTCGAAACACCTTATCCAAACAATGAACAAGATCAGCGTATGTCGTCTCTTCCGTCCAGCGGTCAGACTGGAGGAAATGCACAAGCATGTCCGTGAACATTCCAATATACCCCGCCGTGCCATCTTCTCTTTTCACTTTCTTCTCCTTTGCATGCTGGTATTCCTTACACGCCGCCACGAAGACATGGGAGTTCATGTCTGGGAGCCAGTCACTCGCGGTAATGGAGCGATACCCAGTATAATGCTTCAAGGTGTTCTCCCCAGCGACGAGCATCTCCTCAGCTGTGGCGCGCGCCAGTGGGGGAGAAGTACGTGCTCCTGGCTCTGGTAGGCTTCGGCTGATACCACCCGAGTGACAACAGTCAAGAATGACGGTGATTCGATGTCCCTTGGATAGAGATATAAGGGTCAGGATGGTGTTGAGTTCCCGGTCGCTGATGTCAGGCACAGGATCGCCGTTCTCACCAAGAGTGTCACGATCGATGGGGCAGAGCGCTTCGATGTACTCGGTTTGGTCATCTTCGTCGTCCACGGTAAATTGGTAGCGTGAGCCGTGCTCAGCGTAGTAGATAATAATGTTGTCGCCGTGCTCAATCTCTGGGTTAGTAACGAGGCTGAGAAGGGCATCGATGATGTGTATACGGGAGGGATACATCGGATCGTCAGGGGATGTATACTCCTTGGATCCGAGAAGGATCTGGATACGATTGCTAGGCACGCCAAGGTTCTCAGTCAAGTACCTATCCATTAAGGATACATCTGATACACAACCACGCAGCGGGTAGGACGCATACTCATTGATACCAATGAGGATAGCCCAGAATCTCGATGAGTCGACATCGCGCGGGGTCTAAATGTGACTGATCAGTGTTATCGGATGCGACGACTGTGGTTAGGACTAACACCCAGAGGGCATGCACCACGAATGCGACGTACTAGGCATCCACGTGACACCTCGTCATGCATAAACGGCAAGTCCCGAATGCTCATCGTCAGCGCAGTTTTGGGCAGGGGTTGCGCAGAACTTGGATTGAACTTGGAACGGAAATAGGGATTGAGATTGGTGATAATGGTAACAGTGAAAGAGTGGACGAGCGGTGTACAAGCATTTTGTATCGTTGAACTGCCATCTTCGCACGATGTTCAGGCGACGCGCGAAAAGCTATTCTCACTGGCGGCCGTGGCGTGCCGAGTTCGGCATCCATATACATATGCACTCACAAAGTGCGCAAGTACGCACCAGCAGAGAAAAAAAAAGCACGGATAACTGCCGACCTGGATCGGACAACTGCAGAAAAAGAGGGCCCACTGATATCTAAATCAAATTTTCATTTCACAGCTTCAACGCAACTCATTTATGTTGGATGTTGGAAGTCAGGCAGATGTGCATGAGGAAGCACAGCGAACGGCTGAGGTGGTGGTCAAAAGGATGAATCGATAAGGTACCAAATGTCACGTAAACGCAGAGTAAGTAGGTAAAATATGGTACCGGGTATATACCGAGTTCGATCTCCAACAATTCTTGAACAATTCATTGTTTAATAAATTTCCTTCGGTTACATTTCGTACCCACTATGACTTGACCTCACATAATCCATTGTCCCTATACTGTACTGTAGAACATAACTTCCTCTCAAATCTACCACGCTGCCTTCCGAACCACCACTATTTAAACTCTAACAGGGCCCATTAGGGACGACCATAGTGTTTTTATGACCATGCAGGACTTCGATTGCAGCGGGACAAATAATACGAAGTTGCTTTGCTGCACAAGTATGTTTCCCATCTTGGTTTGATGATATGAAGCTGATATCTGATAGAAGTTTAATTTAACATACTTGGATGTGGACTGCAACAAGTTGAACCTCCAGCCTGAGCGGGATGAAGCGCTCGCGAATTACGTCGGTGGTTCCCCTGTAAATGGCGCTTTCTCTAAATGTTCATTTTCAGGGTTGGTTGCACACCGCACGAACCATTGAAAACTCAGCGCTGCACTGGTGATTATTCTTAGCAAGACAGGAAGTATCGTTGCATGCATTTTATTCGTACTGGTCCAGATGCAGGGAATGGATCTCGAACTGCCACCACGAAATTCGAACGCTTCAATGAGCGGCGGCGATATCGCCCTTTATACCGTATCTGAGTGTCGTATGCGACTCCTCTGTAGAAACCGGGCCAATAGAAGAATTTGTCACAGTTCGTCTTGAAAATTTCAATGTAGTGTAGTCTGTTCATCTCACCATACCTTCAATATAAAGGTAACCTCTGAACACATCCTTACAAAAAGAGCTAAGTTGCGGTAGAGACATTTCATGACTCAAGCTCAGGAAGGTATTGTACAATGAAATGGTGACGAACCATGCTGGTCGGCGGTAGTTTCCCCCGGGATATTTCGTGAGGATATCCGATACACGATCCCACCACGCCCATCATATTCCCTTCCTTATAAGTAGATCACTTAACTCATTTCTTTAGCCTTTTACGGTACACGCGTAATATTTACTCATACTCAGGCCCTGTCGCAAATTCCTGGGCGGGGTGGCATCTCAGCTAACTCCGAGTAAACAGAGACCCTGCATTCGCGCAGAAGAAACTTTTCGACTACAGTACGACACTGCCCACCGGCCCGATCCGAACGATAACTGATGATCAACACGAGATGAGCTTTGGATCGGTCATTCAGATTTAATATCATTATCACAACGCCGTTATACTCCTCGCTGCCCTCTGCTAGAATGGCATTCTTGTCGCCAGCGCAGTAGGCAACGCCGCCTGTAAGAATGGAAGTGCCGGCGGTGGTGTTGCGCATATCCTTTCTCGATACCTGGTCTATAACGTCACCCTTCCACAGTGGCACTGCTTCCACTACCAGCTGATCTTCTTCGTACCAAATATAGCTTCATCCAGCACAGCACTATCGCCCTCGACAGCTCTCTTGTTTCCCGGGGAACCCACAACGACATGACATTCTCTCGAATACCTTGCCCAGTGTGGTGGATCCGTCTCATACCCCGTCGTTGAAGGGCAAGATCAACACACAAGGACGTGGTACAAGGCAATCCATTGACGCCTGTGGATGTTCAATTGGGCGAGATCCTCTCAGTGATGGACTTTGTGGCAGAAGAGACGGTACGGCCACATTCTTTTATTACCTTACACTAAATTGATGAGACATCGTCAGTTCAGTGTGGTTCCAATAATCAAAGATGCCGTCACTGAAGGCGAAGAGAGACTGGAAGACCGCGAAGACTTTGCTTTATTTCCTTCCGGCTGGGGAGCGGACATCCAGTGTACATCTCTCGTCAAACCATCTTTCGTTCTCTGACTACGTCCATAGCCGCAACAATGCTAGTCTACAATCCCTCCCAATCCTTCTCCACTACTTTCCACACGTCACACCGCCTTCGGTTCCCCAGGTGTATCCAATATAACGTCCCACGTATCACCGCATTCTATATCACCAACGAAGTCTACAAGACTGCACCCAAATATAAGGCTGGACGTCGTTTTCTTCCAAGTCTGAGACTCCTGCGGGACGAATCATGCGGATTTTGATCTGGCGCCCTAGTATGTTCTTTCTTGATATATGGTCACTTATATCTGGCTATGAGTGAGTATAGTGGTCAACCCCGGACTTTTAAGAAGTTTAATCAGCTCTTATCGCAACGAAGGACTCCTGAATGATATCGGCACGATTTCACGCATGGAATCACTAACTGCATCGCCGGTGGTGGGGCTGGCCGGCGCCTGCTAACGACTGAAGCCGGCGGAATTGGTGAAGGTACCAACCCCTCCCCTTGTATCTCGTTCTCTCGAATTTTAAACTTCTCTTCAAAGGTGGGGCAGACGCTATGGCAGAGTGAGCGTCTTCTTCCCTTCGTTTAGGTCCCATCGCTAATATAAACAAACTCGAATCCTAGATGGACTGAGCACAAGGAGTCCAGACTATGCTCAAGTAAAATGGTATTCAATAACCTCACAGGCATCCGGACTCATCCTTACTCAACCAACGCGTCTGTTAATCCCCTCCGGTACTCCTCCATCCCACAGCTCTACGAGTTCCACTGTAAGCACACTTCCCCACTTACGTCGAAGCGCCCTTGACCCCTGCAGATATGAGCGAAGACTGCTCTGCGACGTTTACGCCGTGCTCGTCGAGGTGCACGGACTCTCTTCAACAACGATGGACGACCCTTCTGGCACGGAAGGCAACATCGTCTAGCTTCGTCTCTTCATCGACGCGCTTTCTCCAGCTATGTAACTCTATCAGTGAGTATCAGTCGCAATATTCCCGTGTGGAGCGTATGATAAGCATGCTGAAGTACCAGACGCTCAGGACACGTGGAAACAAACTGATCAGAACCGATACGACGTGGATAATGCGCGTACCCTATCGAACACGCTCGCGAGTCACGGTTTAGGCATGAATGTTGTGAACTATATGGACGACAAGAGTATTCCAAGTAGATGTTGAATAGAATCGCAATACCAACTACATTTTATTAATTTATGCACCGCCTCTCGCTACCGTATCCAAAAAGGGCGTATGCGTAATGAATACATGAGAAAATACAGCTGCAATAATTGTGAGTCCCTTTATAACCTACATCCTACGGATATTGAGGAACTGAAAATATATAGAAGGGAAACAAAAGCATGAACGAGGCGATATCAATCATACGGCAGATTATATCTTTAATCCTGATACCAGAGACGCGCATCTTTGTATTTTCCAGCAATGACTGGCGTCTGGTGAGATGTCTTGTCAAAATAATGAACAAGATCAGCATATGTCGTTTCTTTCTTGCAATGTCCGGACCGGAGGACACGCACGAGCGAGTCCGTGAAGATTCCAATATACCCCGCAACCGTGCCATCTGCCCTCCTCACTTTCTTCGCCTTTGCATACTGATAGTCTCTACATGCCGCCAGAACGACATGAGAATCCACGTCTGGGAGCCAATCATTCCCCAAAATGGTGCGATAGCCAGTGTGATGCATGAGCGTATTCTCCCCGGCAGCGAGCATGTCCTGAAGGGTGGCGCGCGCCATCGGGGGAGAAGTACGCGCTCCCACCTCGGGCATATTCCGACAGACACCACCGGAATGACAATAGTCGAGGATGACAGTGATGTGATGACCTTTTGCTTGAGCGATAAGGGATAGGACCGTGTTAAGTTCCCGGTCGCTAATGTCGGGCACAGGTTTGCCGTTTTCACCAAGAGTGTCGCGATCGATGGGGCAGAGCGTTTCAATATATTCCTGCTCGTCATCTTCTTCCATATGGTATGGGTAATATGAGCCGTGTCCAGAATAGTAGATGATGATATTGTCACCGTGCGCGATCTCGGGGAGGGTAATGAGACTGAGAAGGACATCGACGATGTGGGCACGGGTGGGGTACATCGGATCTCCAAGAGACAGGTACTCCTTGGATCCGAGAAGGAGCTGGATACGGTTGCTGGGCACGCCAAGGTCCTTTGTCAAGTACCTCTCCATCAACTGTACATCTGGTACACAGCCATGCAGAGGATATGACGCGTATTCATTGATACCAATGAGGACGGCCCAGAATCTAGACGCATTGACAGGGTGTGGGTCCTAAAATCGGACTGATTAGCATTATGGGATACGACGACTATGGTGGCGACTGACACCTGGAAGGGATGGACAGACTTCCAATTGAACTGGAAGATTCCGTTGAGCACGACTACTCTGACGGCGGAGGCAATGAAGTTGGCGGAGGCTTCCCAGAAAGAATGAATAATCCGCGTCGTGTAAGGCTCTATTCTTGACCTCGAGCAAAAGTCCGACTGGGTCGATATCGTCTGCAGAAATACCCAGTCGGACCGCTACCTTCAACTCGAACTCTTCCAAGGAGAGTATTTGTTTTGAAATTTGCTGGGATTCCGATAATATTGCATCAGACTAGAGGCAAAACGACGAGTCAGAGTTTACATGGAGAAGGATGACTGGAGAGAGCGGACGTCAGCTGGTGCTAAGCATGCACGTGATATGTCGTCATGTAAAAACGGCAAATCCCGAATGCTCCTCATGATGCCCAATCTCGTCTGCGCAGTTCTTTTTGCAGCTGTAGCCACTGGTCAGGAGTTGCGCAGAACTTAGAAATGAAATAAGAATTGAGATTGGTGGTGGTGGTAACACTGAATGAGTGGAGGAACGGTACACCAGCATCTTATATGCTTCGAACTGTACATTTTCACTGGATATGAGCTCTCAGACTCACCGTTCACGCTGCAACCACCTGCAACTGCGCAGACAAGATGAGTTTCGCTCCGTTTCAAACCCGTAGTTGCTGGAAACAGCAACCGTGCACGCCTCTGGTATCAGGATTAAAGGTATCATCGGCCGTTTGGTTTATCTTGTTTTGTTAATACGTTCATTTGCTGTAAGTCTGTTTTTTTCCATACAATGTAGATATGAGCCGCAATTTTCACTGTCGTATTTTCTCATGTTTCTCTAAGTGTATGCCATGACCGCTGACGCTAGACCACTACAAACGCACACAAGCAACGAGCACCAGCGTTCAGTTTTAGCAAGAGAAATGCAAAGGCAGTGGCGTAGCAGGATCTGTGTGGATTGCCGTCTTGGATATTTGGTTAGAAAGATTGGACGAATAAAGTCGTTCCCTCAGCAGTGCCATCGAACACCTTCGGGCAGCTCTTTCTCGCCTGCATCTCACCTCCAGTGTCTCCAGTGACGAGCCTGGTGAGACAAAATCCCATACATATAAAGGTCTCTAGCCAGGAACACGCGAAGCTCTACATTTTGAAAATCTCATGCACAAGTGCACATAGACTTTTGCAGATGAGGTTGAGTACTCTGATATTCGGCAAGAGGTACCCATCGGTGACGAGAACGGTTCATCCTTGTTTCTTCCTACCTTAATTTATACTTCTTTTGCATCCTTCCTGAACTGGTCGTATATTCCGTGAAGTTCTCTCACAATTGAGTAACATCTCTTTACTGCTTCCGTTTCTGCGACCTGTGAGCTACCAGAGATCGACCATACCTCGAACTTTTTGTAACATCCACTTTATCGGGATCTGAGAACCTTTCAAAATGATTGGTGATGAGAGAAACTTATTCTGTAATGTCGCGTTCTTAGTTTGCCTTTACTTTAGAGTGTGTCACGAGAAGAAAATATGATCGTAAGTTCGGACCTGGTCGGCTTTCTAATTCTGCAAGGTATGTACCTACTTTACTTTACTAGAACGCATGGAATGTTGTTATGTACCGTAACAAATTGAACCTCCAAACGAGATGGAGCGCATGAGAATTCTGCCACCTGTCCTCATACATGAATGAATTACTTGCAGGAGAATCTAGTTAACGCCTACTTGACAAACATAAGTCGGTATTTCCCAGGTACCAGAGATAAGCACTACAGTTAACTTTAGAACAGTGCGAGGATAGAAGGGAGATAGGTGGTGGGAACAATAAGCATGCGATGAGGATGAAAGTGATGGTGATTTGACACTGCGGTGGGTCTGAGGTTGCTGCTGGAGACACTGGTGCGCTCGGCCCAGCGGTGTGTCCGCGTGGTCGGGTTTAAAAGTGAACGATGTTCTTTCTCAGAGGGCATACTGTTTCTAGTAAACCTACAAAGAAAGTCAAATCTGATACGAGAAGAAAAACATCAAAAATTCATACGACAGAAAATCTAGACTCCACTGAAACTTCAGTCATTGTTGCATCGCTATAAGAACTAAGTTCCCGAAGCCATGAGCGACGAATCTGAGAGCAGCAGCTAGGAGACATTTCGACAATGTAGGGCAGGAATCGACAGACGGTTGCGGATTTCTTACATGGTAGCTAGTGCTAGAGGAGTTCAATCGACGTGGTTGTCGAGCCAACGATTGTTCAGGCCTAAACGAATCACCACGCTGCCTGGCCCGAACTGGATGATAATCAGCTTGGCACTCCCCGTGTGCGAGATACATTAGTATATGAAAGCACAATAGAGCACATCTGTGACCCTGGATCTCATCAAATTCAGCACGCAGGCGAATTCCATCGATCCTTCCCAAACGCGGACCATGATGGTACAAAAGAGGATGAGCGTAGGAAGAATCCGGTTACCCGTCCCGATTCTTCACTTTGGGTAGCTGTGGTTCAACGTCTCCTCAGAATTTACTGGATAAAAGGATGTCTCAGATGCACATGCCATAATCGAAATAGGAGCTCACAAATAATATGGCTAAAGAAAAACACATTGAACGCGTCGCCGAAAGGCATCGCTGGGCTAACGCATGATTATGGCGGAAGGACCTGCTCCAAACCTGCTCAAAGATGTACTTCTCCACCATCGAAGCGGTCTATTTCTGATATGCTTCAGTTACACTTTGATAGGATATGTGGAGATTTGTCCCTTCCTATACGTCTCGAATTTCATTCTATCCTTGCAATATCGATAGCCGGTGGTCTTATTACGGTTTTTCCGCTTATCTTATCTATTCGCATCTATCATTATCATCATTATCTTTTTTTTCTTTTTGGTTGAGGCTATAGCAGAGGCCGTCCAGCGACAGTCGCTTTCAACGTGCAGCCATGGTAGACGCCAGGGATTGAAACCCGGCAGGCATCTATCATTATCTTAAACGCCCGGAACTGGGGACCGAACGGCAACCACGCCACTACCAGCACGAATAGGGGTGTGCACTGCGGCATGATGGTGTTGTTCTGCTTTCCTTGTTTCATGCATGGACAACGGACGCATCTATATTGAAATCTCCGATGAAACCATTAAGGTGTGATCACCCTTGATATAATAATTCTTGCTAGAGCTTCGCGTGTACGTACCTAACGTAGCTGCCGGAGGGGAGTTATGATGATTTACTATAAAAAGGGGAAAGAAGAATACACAGAAAAAGGCGCATACGACATAACAGATGACACACTCATGTGACTTTCCTACGCGTTATTGAAAATAGGTGCTTTTGAAGAGAACACGTCCCCAACAACTTAAGCCAGGAAGAAGGAATTAACCGGCAGCGATCGTCGATCTGTCATAAGCGGCCTCAATATCGAAGGCGCCACCGATGTTAATTTCCGAGAAATCCCACGCAAATAGAGTTGCCAAGGAGCAGATGCCGCATGCTCCGCTTTATGCTTCTTCCAATCTGCCCTTTGACACGCTTCCCAACAACTTGGGGCTCGTGCCCTCCCACCCTCCTTCGTGCACCACGAATAAATCCGTCACATGAATCCATCATGACGATTCTATCGTTTCCGACATGTCCTGCAGAAGGACATGGTATGGAGGTGTTCGATTACGGAGCGCTGTGGCGTAGGCAGAGGAGAAGTCGGCGATGCAGGTCCCGGGTGGAGGTAGATGTGCACGCATATCCCTAACAAATTTGATGCTTGTGAGGGGGATCATATGTGTGAAGTATTGTTAGAGAGAAGGGACGATGGAGAACTGGATAAGGCAGATGTGACAGCAGTGTATGAAGACACGGTGGTTGCCGATACGTGGTATTCCTTCTCTCTTTGTGTCCAATGTTGCATCGGAGTAAACTGTGTCTATCGCTAGGCAAAGGACATACGGTAGGTGGTAGTGAACTGCGCGACCCTTGTAATGATGCTCGAAGAACGATACACCGGAATACCTACGATCATAGAACTGGTTCATAGAGAATCATAGAAGGTGGCACGGGTGCGTACACTCTACATGGCCCATAGCGAGTGACCACTGTCTGGCCCGTATCGCTGAGGCGCAGCTTATGAATATCAGAAGGAACAAGATATACACCGTCGCCAGATGTCCCAATGAGCGGTTGAACCTGGAAGCAAAGATGAGACTGGAAATTTTTGAAGGTACTACCAGCCTGGTACCTTGGCTTTCCGTGAATTTCCGGAATTGACGATGGTGTGCGGATATGTGGTCGGACGGATGTTTGATGCTCTCGCGCTGCTCAGATGGTCAGTCAAGTCCTGGCTTTCTCCGTTCGACTATCGAGTATCCCACCCGAGACCTTAAGAAAGGATGTCGAAGAGCTGCCCTAACCCGGGGCAGTTCTGAGGGAAAGCTGCTGGACAGGAACTAGTGCGATCGATAAAAGAGTATAATTTTAAGACTGCCGGCGTGGTGGCGGTGGTGACATCCCCTGTCGATTGATCAAAGTGTACGACCGGCTTAACCGGCCCGGTGGCAAACTTAACACAAAGCGTGGGAATTTAATGTAACTTCCTTTCCCTTCCTTCCATCATCGTCGTCGTTGCGCCTAGTGAACAACTCCCCCTAGCTCGTCGTCGCTACTCTGCGATATGGTGTTGTAAACTCCGTGTGGTCGCTCTGATAGGAAATTGGACTCTATGGTGTCCTCTAGCAAACTGCGTCCGCCGCTATGACTCGACAAAATCCTACTATTTTGGTCGTCACTATATTGTCACCACAGGAGAGGTCATGAAGAATTGGCGTCATATATGCGGCCAAATCCTGGAACTATGCCTTGGGGACTCTTGACGAGGTATGCATCAATTTATTGTTCTATTACCTTTAGAGTTCTTTCTGTTCGATGCTCTACATGGAGAGTCTTAGTAGGGCGGGTGGGCTGTTCGAATAAAGCGAGAAGGAGAATCGTTAATAGCCCATTTCAACGAGGTCTGTCGCCATCGATTTTCTTTTGAATGTCCTTAACACTTTATTACGTCTCGGTAGCTGGTACAGGACCTAGCATGTGATATCTGATATGGGTCTAGCGAAGCACCTGCTCTCCGGCTGAATTCGGTTGCCAGGTGTTATCCTGCTACTACTTGGAGACAGTATACCATATGCATCGACGGGCCCGCGGTTGCCTGAAAGCTTGTTACAACATTTGGAATGATTAGGATATTACTCGAGTCTTACTGTGAGAGCCTCGTGTCGTCTGCGATGGTGATCTTCCAATCTGATGCAAGAGTTAGGCACGATTTTACGTTCTAAATCAAAATCCGAACTCTGGGAAGTTTGGCGTCGGAAAACGGTGGTTTGTTCCGTGTTGGGAAAGTTTTGCTATCCTGTCTCGCGCCTATTGTCGAAACCATCCAGTATATGTATGGAGGATTTGAAAACCCGCTATCCAAGTGCGTTTTACTGTGATATTCAGTTGATTATGCTCACTTTCCCCCATAGCGACAAATGTTCTTGTTCGATCTCGGCTGATACTGGAGAGCATTCTCGATGCGCCGACGGTCATATGAAGTGGTTCAGAAATCCCAGGGGCGGCCCGAGGGAATGAACACTGGTGTGCATCCATATGCAACCTGTCAAATCGAGTCAGGCGAGATAGCTGATGCCTCCACGCTTGCCGAGCTCTTGCACCCAGAGCCGCCGAGTTTGATGGGGTGATATAATACTGCATCTGATACCCTTGTATGTCCATATCAACGTGTTGAGCTTTATTCCTGATTATCAGAACAGCGACAGCTCGTGAGTTCTTTCAAGAAACCGTTTTCGATGCTACCTGTTCCCATGAGACTGCTTTATTGCTTTATCGTTCGTCCGGCGCCTTCGACATAAGGAAAGCCTTGCTCAATTGATCCATCGATGCGGGTATGTAACGGTAACGTCGGCTAGTTGTCAATTCTATCCCCTTGGGGGCGCATAACGGTATAGCCTCCGGTGCACCGCCGTAGGCCTTGTAAATGTCAGGCCTAAGAGTCTCGCTAGCATCCCTACGCGTGTGTAGACTAAGGGATACACTATTCCTGTCACCACCCTGCGCGCCTTCGAGTGCTGCGTATATATTCCGCAACGTCAAAGAACCTTCGCACCATTTTGCTCAACCCAATGCATCTGCTCGACCTCCCGCCAGAGGTACTCTCGCTCATAGTCTACGACACAGACCGGGACATGCTCCTTACTCTCTGTCTGACAGAGAAACACCTACTCTATGAATTAGTGCGTTGCTTCCTTCGGCGGAATATCGCGGTAGTCTTTGACGCCTGCTAAAAACCCAAGCCCAGCCTCCTTTCTTTCGATACCTCTCGTTTATCACCTATCAGGACACTCTCACTCGTCGTCCATGGGTATCCCGAGTTGAACTCCAAGCTATACTCTCGGGTTTTAACTTTTTATGGATATGGTTACCCTGTACCATGTTCGTGTGATTGGAGGAACTGGTACTCACGTCCGCTCGATTGTTGAGAACTTCGCAGCGTCTCTCGTCACTCTCGAGTTGGAGGGATGCGATGCGGAGCCGCAAGACTTTGCTGGGATGACTCCGGTGTCTATTTGGAGGCTTTCCATTTCGCGCTTTCATTCGAACATGCCCTCACCTCTGGCCGTCAAGGAATTGGAACTGTATAGACCAGGTTCGTCACTCCGCTTGCAGCATGTCTAGTTGCTGATGTGTTTCCGTGAAGGTCTCGATGAGGGATGTATACATGTTGGTGTACCATTAAGAATGGGCGGGAATCTAAAGAGGGTGTACGACATTGACACGTGCCGAGATTCATGCTTTAGAGTGAGCCACATTTGTTCTAGTACAACACGGTGCTTATATTTGGGACCTCAGACCGGCCTGGCATCGCCCGAGGTGCTCGTTCTGGATATCCCATTCTCGCAGGGCACGCTCGATAAGCTGCTCCGAGTGGTATCCTTGTATCCGGCGCTGAGGACGCTCTACTTAAGAGGTCTTCCCTTTTTTGCAACCACCCACATCTGCGGTTTAGGCCTTAATGAACTGCTTTCTCCCTTCAATGCAGTATGTAGACTTCGCTGTGAAGTTGTAGAATGCTACTTACCTTTTCACCTACATCGAAAGCGTGCAATCATTTACTATCGAACGAAATGATGCTTTTATGACGTCCTGATTGTGATGTCCGTGACTTATAGTTGCACAAATGGACAAAATCAATGGCATTTCTAGCACATTGCTGTTCTTCTCGTCCATGAAGAGCTATTTATTACACCGCTGCTGTATTATTATTCCTGTTTACTTGTTGCCCCCAGCTGCGAGCTCGTTATACGCTCCTACACCAGTAACGCCATGGCCACGAAGTTCAATCGTTGTCTCCACCTCGTATTCATGGACGATTGTGCTTTACCGGGGTAAAGTATATATTGACCTTCTGGCGAGGAAATCCTTTTCGTAGATCCGCCACGGCTACAGCACAGTAATTAGGCGCTATCAGATGTCACGCCTAAGAGGCACCATTATTATCGCAAATCGTAAACCCTGTAATGCCGTTATCGGCCGAGGCATCAACCGCCTTGCTATCAAACCACCAGCATAAGACGTCCTCTCTCTTGCGTTTGATCGCACGCTAGTAGGATCCAATGGGGAATGCATGTGTATTCATTATTATTGGTCCAGAAACTTTGTCCATTATGGATTCTTCATCTCGTCTTCCGTTGGAAGTCCTTCAGAAAGTCTTTCGATATTACTTATCTGATCGCGCGATCCCCGTCCAATCCTTTGATCATTCCGACGGCCTTTGGGTTCTCTGGCAGGTTAACAGCACCTGGAGATGTGGGACCCTCTCCGATTCAACCTTCTGGTCGAATATCAATGGAAGATTAGCTCATCTCCATGACCTTCCCATCGCTTTATCCCAAAGTAATACAGCCGACCTACCAGTGATCAGACCCATGGCGCCCTTTCATGGAAACGAGAAGATGATGACATATATGTATGCAGTGTCAGTAACGGTGCCGTTGAAAGCCTCGGCTATATTCTCTCTCGGTCGAGAGCTATTCCGCTCTCCCTGTCTCTCCATTTCCCCATCGAAGGACCAGCAAGACCCATTCCCTCAACCTGGAGAACATTTTTCTCACTTCTTTTTACTGAATCCAACCGATTTCAAACCTTTGATCTTGTAGTGCCCACCGGCATCTGGGAATATTTTTCTAGAATCCCGCCGACTCGTTTACCCCTCCTCCAGAAACTGTGCGCTACCTTTGAGAGAGGTTCCGTGCTCGTTCCTGTTGTTGGTTGTTGCCCAAGTCTCATCGATTTGGAGATTGGACTTCATTATACTACCGCTGATATTGCCTACTTCGACGGAAGTTATATTCAGATGGCGCAACTGCATCGTCTCACAGTACGCGCGCCGTCCTTCCTTGATTCTATCACTGCTCCAAACCTGAACTCTTTGACGTTGGTGGACAACGTTGTCAGAATAATTTCCTCCCGTACACTATTCCTTCGACTAGGCGACTTCCTCCATCGCTCGAAATGTGCGCTCACAGCCCTCGACTTCTTTTGGCATGGAACCCTCGACGAATTGTTTGTCATTCTCTCGAGTATGCCAACGCTCGAGTCGCTGTCGTGTCGCAGCGACCTCGACATGGCCTTTTATGAATGGATGAAGTTGCCATCCTCAATACTACCCATGCTACGCACATTTTTCCTTCAGCCCAGTACATCTACGAATCTTCTAGCTGCTCCGCTCTCCCCTCATGTGGATGCTATTCCCATTATTCAGATGATCGAGTCTAGACTTGCAGGCGGCATGTTGGAGAGCGTAAATGTTGGCTGTTTGGTAGTGAAGGATTTAGGTGGCGGGGCGAAAAGGAGACTGATCGCCCTTAACGCGTTATCCCATATTAAGGTCGAGATCGAAGAATTCTCCTTCGAGCGCATAGTGTCGAATTTTGGTCGCTATCGTTATCATTGACAAGGTCAAGGCTTCGATGTAGGTGCCTACGTTCATCTTTATCATTTCTTGATTCGCTACTTGGGGAATTGAACTGCTTGCAAGTCGACAGATTTTAAGGACACGATCTATGTTTCCGTGGAGGAGTTCCGTCGGGTAATACATCTTTCCTCCTAGTACTCCACGATTTTTCATTGGTTAACTAAGTACTTAGCAAGGGTCAAAACTTTAGCGGAAGATGCCGATATTAATTCAAATCAGGTTTGCGGCCCGAAATCTCTTCAGAACAAACCTTTCATCACTGATAGTCGCTTGAGGTCCGGCTCTCTTGCCCACTAGCTGCTCGTACGTCCTCTCTATTATCAATGATGTTTTATGACTGACATATAAACCTCTTCTCAGAAGGGAAAATATGCTTTTCAACTAGACTTTCAACCCTCAGCTCGCTGCTTGATCTTTTGAAGAGTGTGCTTATCCTGCTCTCCAATACCTGTGTCAGCTTCCCATTCTTTCGCCGGCTACTTGCTACTGTTTTTCGTTTCCAACTGGTATTTTTCCTCAATGAGCTTTCGTAGAGTAGTAAGTACCGCATGTCAGGGCTTTGCCATCGCCGCTTTGCAGTAGCTTTCCGGTAATATTCCGCAAGCGAACTGGGGCTCAGTATGACAGAAGAATCTGACCCGACCGGCTTCAAGCTGTCCATATCTTTCCTAGTGGATCCGGGATTTTTAGGGACCTTATGGTATGGACTGCAACTAGTTGAACCCATGCATTCGCGAATCATGACCGTGGACATAAACGAATCGCTTGTAGCAGAACCAAGCGAGTCTCTCTTAATATTTATTTACACGTTGGTCAAATCGCAATCAATTGACGTATTTCCATAGGTAAGAATACTACTACAATCGATTAATACGAAGATGGATAACTAAACACTGGAACGGTGACGTTGATTTATGATACAAAGTATCGTGATAACTGACGACCTGAAGAAGGAAAGATGATGTGGAAAAATGAAACGTTGAGTCGGCGATGCTCGTCTGCAGTTATTGCCTGCTGGCTATTTCGTCCTTAGATCGGATACGCTATCCCTCGTCCTCGTCGCATGCTCCCTCTTTGTTCCCATCGTCCATCTTCCCTCTATCTTCGCACTGTCCAAAGGTTAACCATAGCGCCTGTCATATATCCACCGATTAGCCGGTGATAACAAGCTTTCCAAGGGCCCTTGTTTATTGAAAGCATTTCATCATCAATCACTAATCAAGTACCTGACATGGTACGAATCCAAAGAAGAAGACTCATCGCTTCATCAGCACCATCTAATTCTCGGAAGACACCGTATCCTCTTCTGAATGAATGCTCTCAGGCACGCTAAAATGATGCATAGTCAAAGTTGACAACTTGAAACTGGCATTCTGACAACTTTATGACGGGTGCGAGCACTGAAGATTGATTTCCTCAGTCGCTGAAATTGCCTATGCGTCGTAATAGAAACACATGCAGGTACAATTGCAACTGTCGTTACGATACGCTCTCTACTTACACTGATGTACAGACAAATACGGAATCCAAACGAAAACATATACAATTTCAAACATTAGGTAAGACTCGTGAACAAAAATGGTCGAAAAGTGAAACTACTCAGGTCCTAATCCTTTTATCCTTGGTACCAAATATGCACACCCTTCCGGTTTCCAGCAACGACCGGTGTCTGAAAACATGACTTATCCAAACAATGAAGGAGATCAACATATGTCGTCTCTTTCCTCCAGTGGCCGGAACGGAGAGCACGCAGAAGCGAGTCTGTGAAAGTCCCAACGTAACCTATGACCATGCCGTCGTCTCTTTTCACTGCCTTCGCCTTTGCATACTGATATTCTGTACAGGCAGCCAAAATGACGTGAGAATCCAGATCCGGGTACCAGTCCTCCTGTAAAATGGAGCGGTAGTTGGGATAATGACTCAGATTCTGCTCTCCGGCAAAGAGCATCTCTGGAAGCGTCGCGCGTATCATTGGGGGGAAGGTACATGTTCCTGGCTCAGGTAAACCCCGGCTGACGCTACTAGCATGACAACAATCAAGAATGACGGTGATGCAATGCCCCTTGGCATGAGAGATTAAAGATAGGATCGCGTTAAGTTCTCGGTCGCTGATGTCAGGCACAGGTTTGCTGTCTTCACCAGGAGTGTCACGGTCAATGGAGCAGAGCGTTTCAATATAGTCTGGCTCGTCATCTTCTCCCGTATTGTACGGGTAGTATGAGCTGTGTCCAGCATAGTAGACAATGATGTTGTCGCCGTGCGCAATCTCGGAGTTGGTAATGAGACTGAGAAGAGCATTGACGATGTGGACACGGGAGGGGTATATAGGATCTTGAGGAGACAGGTGCTGCTTGGATCCGAGAAGAAGCTGGACACGATTGTTGGGTACGCCGAGGTCGTCAGTTAAGTACTTCTCCATCAATCGTGCGTCTGATACACATCCACGCAGCGGATAGGATATATACTCATCGATACCAATGAGTACAGCCCAGAATCTGGAGGCGTCGACACGATGGGTGGCCTACAATGTGGTCAATGAATATTTCGGAGTGCAGCAACTGTGGTTGCGACTTACACCTGGAGCCAGTGGCCTAGCTTCCAAATTGACTGGAAGATTCCGCTGAGCACGACTAAGCTGAAGACGGAGGTGATGTAGTTTGCGGAGTCTTTCCAGACTCAACGACTTGTCTATCTCCCGTAACAATTTGTTCTTCGCCTCGAGGTGAATTATAACTGAGTCAATATCCTCCGCAGGAATTCCTAGTTGCTCTGCTACTTGAGACTCAGCAATTTGTTGTGATTCCAATATTGTCGCATCGACCTGCAAGACGTTAAAGCAACAAGTAACAAGTCAGAGCAGGGGAAATTGAATGTCTGACTGCGAGACGCCCAGAACGTACCATGTTAGGTCAGTAATTGCGGAATAGAGAACGGCGTCGAGTGCAACACAGACTAAATATACGCAATCGACGGTGGTATCGACAAACTAAGATCAGGCAAGATATGAAGCTCTCTTATACACCATCCTGGAATTCATTCTCACCTTCTCTCGTCTCTTTTTCCAGCTATCCCAAAAAGACTTTCGGTCACCAGACTATCGTCTTTTAGACGCTTTTCATAGAAGTCCGAGCGCTGATCTTCCAAAACATGTAGGTGCTCAGGTCAGAGATGCATGAAATATTTTTTAATCTAATGAGAATTTTTTGGACTGGGTTATCTTCTCGATCAAGACTGCGCCCTAGATTAATTGGAGGTATGGTCTTCTAACACCAGACCTTTCTTTCTCAACATTACCTAGGTCCAACGTCAATAGCTGTAATAGTTATGTGGACCTTTTTTTTCATACGATGTTCATTTTCCGACCTCATCAATCTTTCAGAAGACCTTTATTGCCTACTGACTGAACATGTTAAAAACATGACGAGTTGCTTTGCTTGCCGTCTATTTTGTTGATACAACACACAATATTCCTGCTCAAGGCCGTGGCAAAGTGCCCGAACTACCCAAAGTCACGTACCGAAATCAAAAATCCATGGGGCCCCCTGACTTATTAACATGGCCACCAGAATATCCGAACACCCTCATCAGGAAGGCTAGGAACGAATTATCTGTGACCGTTGACGCGACGCGTCTCAGATTGCTCTTCTTCGCTCATGCCACCGGCACGATGCACGGCAGTAAACCAAGGGGGAAAAATTGGCCCAGGCACAAAACTTCCTGGTAGGCCCTTATCGTGCTTCTTTTTTATTATCTCTTGGCTTCCAAATCAAGATGTATGCGAGACAAGCCCACGTGGGCATTGGTTCTTTTACATCATTGTTCAAACGTTGACCAGCCACAGCTATACTTAACCATATTACTGACGCCCAGTCATTCCTCGTCACCGGTCCAATTTAGTTGGAAAGCACCTGTTTCTTGGACCATGAGCGGGAGAAGGAGAGCAGAAAGCATCTAAAGAACTTTTCGATCGAATTAGAACGTGTCACCGCACACCGGTGACATCTCCTGAAGGTAGTAAGCTGATTTCGTCCCTGCGAGGATCGCAAAGTGATGCAAGAGTAATGATGTATGCATGTGTACATATCACGGAATGAACCCGGAATGTTGTCACTTTGTCTGCCTTGTTCTTCATATCTGTTATAGTTCGTAGTGTCTAGATTTTTCAACATATTTCTTCTGGTCCACTAGTTACGTCGTTGTTCAAGCCTAGCAGTAAGTTTCTTGAATGCCTTGCCAATATTTTGGTCCTCGTGGAATAGTACAGGACTTCACAATTGTAGAGGTTTAGTATCCAGGCCAATTTTCCGCCTAGGGTATCCTATTCCTCCCGACACCGAAACTTTGCTAGTGGGCCGTAATCTCCGAATTGGAGTCGTGGACTGATGGTTGATCAGATCTTTACTACATGCTATAAGTAACGGTCAACGCCTTGATTTTCAACGAATTAATGGACATATTAACCACTGTCACGATGTCCTGGGACCAAGCCTTGTAAACCTTCCCTTTCTCAAAGCAGATTTCAGGTGCGTCTTTCGCGCGCACCGTCTCAAACTCATCCTTCCAGTACTACACGATGGGCAACACAATATCGCTGATTTGCGAATTCATTCATTTGCCGCCGCCACATTTGCCTCCGAGCAGTTCTCTCGTCCGTTCCACTGCCTAGAGCGCAATAGCTTATCTCGCGCCTCCAGAATTGGTAGGGTGTATACTGTGATGTGTAGTCACAAGACTCCTAGAAGCTTCCATTCATGTTTCAGAATGGCACCTGCTTCCAGACATGCTTTATTTTCGTTGCAAGAGATCCGATCGCCAGGGAGTTTAGAGTGTATTGTACAGTGGGTCAGTTGCTCTGCACACCTTATTGTTTCTGAGTGATAACCAACGTGTGCACATGTGACAAGCCCAGATGAAACGACCACGCTGTCATCGAAGGCGAACCTTCAACCAGGCTCGAGACTAGCCAAATGGCGTGTGTCACTCTCGGTGCCTGGCAAAAATAACTCATTGTACCTTGCTTCTTCAATCATTCCAAGTGTAACAACCCGCATTTCCGTCAATTCAGAGTCGTGCGCAGCGGCAAGCCCTTTCAGGGAAAACAAACACATTGAGAGGACTCAAACCCCAGTGAGTGACATTAGCACCTATACCATATTCCAAAGTAAACTACGCAATTCCATCAAAGTCAACGATGTAGAAAGGGTAGGAAAACCAATGTTAAGGTTACAGTCATCTACTGAATATAAGCCAAGATTGGACGACATAGCAATGAATCCTGCTCCGTAATAGCTCATTCTCCATTGAAGCTAAGGAATTCCTGGGCCATCGTACTTCCAAGTATTCAACGTTATTAGAATTACCTGATATCCCCACATCGTACACTACGTGGTGCGCGACACTCTGCCTTAAGGATAGAATTCCCAGCAATTTGGATTAAGGCACACGCAATGCAATTCTAGTGAATTTAAATATGACATGTACATATTGTGGAATATTTGACGAACCAATATTGCAATCTCCTTCCTTTCATGGATTATGTGCAAAGACAATAGCGCGTTGTTGCAGAAGAAGCATACTAAGGGGATGGTATATATGCGATCTTGACGGAGGCGATGCGGATCCCCTTCCAGTGTGGAAAGTAGTCGTTACACTGTTTTCGAAGTACACATCTCTCGACCTTGAGGCATGTCGGTTTGATGTTGCTCTCCGAGTCAAGCCTCGCCTCGACCTCGTCGTGTTATCAGATTAGCTGCAAGGACAGGATGAGAACTCAATGGATACAGAAACCATGATAAATTCAGCACCACAGCTGGTATGTATTTTTAAGAGGACAAAATATATCGTTAACTGAAATCTCATCAGTACTATGAATTCCGGACTGTTGATACTTATCATGTCTGGCAAAGTACTTCGGATCCGTGGCTACGATATTCACGAAAGACAACATGAGTCACAATACCTTGCCTCTTCAATCGTCATAAATGTACTAATATCATGCGGTTGCGTAAATTCAGAACCATAAAGAATGAGAACCATCTCGGGGTAAAAATGCGATTCGATTTGGCCTTCCATTGAAGTCACCACCGTTGGGAGCGCTGGCACCGTCCAGTCCTTCCGCGACCACGTGCACATTAGGGCAGGATTACCTAGTTTCTCGCTTGTCCGTAGCTATCCATGACTATCGCTGTCTTACACACATTCTCCCTCTTGGACCCGGCGAGACGGTCCCACCGTAGCAAATAGCAAGTATCAAATAAATAATCTTAATGTTAAAAATTACAATCACACACTCAGAAACCAGACAACTCAGCGACGAACCCTGCTTCGTAATAGCTCATTGTGCATTGAACACAAGGAATGGGTGGGGTCATTGAACTCAACTTTATCAGAACCGCCATACCCAAGTCTACGTTTGGCTAATTCAGTCGTTCTACATGCCTTTTGGCTCTTAAATAGTCGCTGATGAGGGCACTGGGCGGCAATCCTGGATAAAATGACCCCGCTGTCGCCAGGTCAAGAATAATTTGTAGACACTGAAAACTCCCCTTGCACCTTCAGCCTGGGTTGAGATTAGGCAAATGGGGTATGTCCACTTTCAGTGCCTTTGGGACAGAATAACTCATCGTACTTTGCTTCCTCAATCATTGTAAATCTAATACCGCTTTTTCGTCAATCCAAAACCCTGCGAAACGAGGACCGTTTTCGGGGGAAACAAAAACTTCGGATGCGGCTCGAAGAATTCAAACCCCAAGGAGCGACACCAACCTTTACACCGAAGATTAAGTATATAATACATTGTTCAAGGCTACGGAAAAAATTCACAAACTGACATTAAAGTGTCAGTTATCTACTAAGTGTAGGCCAAGATCGGACGGCGAGCCCTACTCTATAATACCTCGTTCTCCGTTGAAACCAAGGAATTGCCATCGAATTCCGGGCCTCCAATTTTATCAGATTTACCTGATACCCCTTCATCTTACGCTGCAAAGTGCGTGACGCTCTCGCTCGTTGAATATTTCTAGTTAAACCAAAATGAACGGAATTCAATGGCAATTTGGATTTGGCCTGTCATTGCAAAAGAAGCTTACCAGTGACTGAGAACACATATTTATCTAATCTCGACGGAGGGGACTCGAACCCCTTCCCAGCATGGAAGTTGGAAAGTAGCTATCACGCCGTGTTCGAAGTAAACATCTCTCGGCCATGGGGCTCGTTGTCTTGTCATTACTCTCCAAGTTAAGCATCACCTCGACCTCATCATATTATCAGATTAGCTGCAAGGCAAGGCAAATAACCTGGTGCAATACACGAATCGTTATAGTGACAAGTAAAGCAATAAATCGAGGAACTCAAGATGATATGGTACAATAAAACGGTGACGAACCCTGCTCGTCGATACTTGTCGCTTGCGGGCTATTTTGTGCGAATATCCAATACGCGATCCCAGCGCGGCTATCTATTCCATTCCTCATAAAATTCAACGCGCCGTCTTTTCGGCTCCCGGTCCGAGTCTTCTATATGTCAATATGCATCTAACCTGTACACAGGGTCCCACCATTCAGCATACATTCTGGGCACATGGCCGGAGCTTGTAGTACGCAGCTTGAAACTCGGCTCCTTTATGCCATCGCCCTCATCTTTGCAGACAATGACGGGCACCAGACATAGGCGCCACGGTTGACTTTGGAACGATGCAAGGATAGAGGGGAGAGTCTGCGACAAGGATGTCAGTGATGGTGACGTGCCAAGGGACCTGCTGGGATCAATCGTACGGTAGTCCCAGCGGGCGATTGTAGCAAAGGGGCGGAACATGGATGGCAGGCAATGGGTTAGTACGCTGCCGAATGAGGGTGATAGGACGAGAATAGGGTAGTCGTCGACTGATGCTGAGGCGAGAAATAATCACAATGACGAGCGCCCTCGCTCCGATAAACATTTTCCGACCTGTCGAATATCCGCATGTTTGAGTTCACATTGAACGATCATCATGAGCAGCGCATATCCCTAGTAAGCCTACCAAGCCAGTCAAAATTGTGTACGACAAAATAATGTTGGAAAACCATACAAAAGGCAGAAAAATCACAACTGCACTAGAACCCTCGGCCGTCGTTCCTTCGTTACAAGAACCAAGGGGCCCCGACACCCAGCTGTAATGAAAAGCCAGCACAGACATCTAATCCACCATTAAAAAGTGAGAACGGCGGCATTTCGATGAAGTAGAGCAATTTAGTCAGTTTTAGGTATTTCTGGCATCGTTGCTATAAGCATCTTGGGCCCGGGTTGTCGTGGTCTAGCTAAGGATCGTTCAGACCATAGAAAACACGAACAAACATCTTCAAACTTCTGCCGGCAGCCCGGCTCCGATCCGAGGGCTCACTGGAAGTTCTCTTTCGGATTCAATACAAGAATACCTCAATGCCGTTATATTCTCCATGAGTATCTTCTCACTGTCTCTGTTACGATAGTGTGCCAACACAATAAGCGCATAGTAATTCAGTCCAGTCTGATCGATCAGGCCTCCCACACATCACGGTCGTTCAAATCCAAAAAGGACGACACCATCACATAGTACGATGCATACGTTCACTCGGATGAGATCCTCTTAGTAACCGACTGTGTATCCCACAGACGGTGCGGCTAACTTCTTACTTTCTCACAAGAGCTCTACGCGACATGGCCGTGGCTACATCGTCGTATGAATAGACAAAGACGTCATCGGCGACAGCGAAGAAACGCTCGCAGAGCTCGAAGGCATCGTCTCCCGCTCTCCAGGTTGTGTAACGACTTAGCGATTTCCAAGGCTTAGGCCCAAGCCATAAAAAGTTAGGCCCTACAGTAGGGCTTTATCAGGGCTCGGGCTGTGGCTTCAAGTTGAGAAAGCCCAAGCCCTTACTAACGACCAGAACCTCGTACGTCCCTCTTGCTAAAACGCCTTTCCTTCTCTGGCTACTCTCATAGTGCCAACAATGACATCGCATAAAATACCCCCAATCCTTAACGACTTATCAATCATCTACCTTCGACTTCCACTACGACACCACCCTCTAACCAACAGATGGATCTAGCACCGACGGCACACGCACCAACGTGTTCTACATCGTCAACAAAGTCCATGATTATGGTTACAAATACGGTGGGACAGAAGCATCGTACAGCTTCCAATCCGACAACCTTGCCAAGGGAGGAACTGCCTACATGAGGCGACCATGCGTCGATGAGCGGGTAGGATTCCACCAGGATACTGACAGGACGCTACCCGAGTATTTTTTCCCTTTTATTTCATGATATGTAGCTGAGGTTTATTTGGGATATGCAGGATGTATGCTTGATATAGATTCCAATGACCCCCCGACGCGACGATCACTTGAGGATTACATTTGCACGAATGGCTCCGAACCATGGGATGTCTATCGACAAATTCAAGCATAAACTGATGGAATGTGCGAATGTATGACCCTTTACCTTGGATTCCTTTCTCTTTAAAGATTTAGTTACAGGTGGTCAGACGCCATGCCATCCTAGTATTCATTTTCCACTCTCTATGTCCGAGTAGCTTAAAGCCCTAACCCCAGATGTACTCAATTTTGCTAGATGGATCTACAACTACCGGGACGGTATCCAAACATACCCTTACTCCATCAACACTTCTCCGGTTCTCCTCTATCTGCCATGTCCATGGTAGGCCCCGCTACCTTTTGATATTACCCTTCAGCTGCTACCCAGTATCCAGATATAGGTGAAGCATGGACAAACATTCCACAATGTTAGAGCCCCTCGCGAGAGATAGAATGAGTCAATCTGGTCAATGTCTACTAGGTACCGAACGGACCACGTCTACCTGCCCTAAACCGTCACGTGCCCGTATCCGAATCTGCCTTGGTGTCCTCTCGCCTACACTCCCAATGTCTACGTGGTGCTCGCCGGCTTCAACGGCAATCGATGATATGAAGGGCAACACCTCTCTTCATCGGCGCACTCTGTCCAGCCATGTAATCTCCTACACGTGAGTAACCTCCTTGGCGTTCCCTTGTTGCTTGGCTGATTAACGCGCTACAGTACGACACGTGAATATGAGCCGATTAGAACTGGTACAGTGTACAAAACCATGTTGCTCCACGTCCGTCATTAGAAGGGGGACCAGAACACCAAGAATCCAGCCGCGGGTGAGACTAGCGCTAGAAAGAAGCTGTTTCATCAAGTTAGGAGTAATTATGAGCGTTATGCATTTCACTGATGATTATGCTTATGGTACGCAACGTTCGAGATGCATAGATACAGCAAGTATGCAAGCCGAAGATAACCAGTACGACGGGCATGAGGCTGAAGCGTGTCTCCCATGCCGTTGGAAAGCGTCTTCCATTCGTAGCCTGGACGTAAACAAAACGAGTTATGTGGATGATAAAGATGGATCCATACGCATGTTAACGAAACCCACATTAATCTCCAATGTTAACATCCACTATCCAAAAATGCAGGGAACGTAAATCACATGATTTTTATCGTAAATGTCATGACGACTTTAGATCCACGTGTAGAGTGAAGAAACGCACAGAAGGCAATGAAAACAGAGCTTGCAATAGTGAGATAAATCCAAAATTGACGGGAACTTATCGTTGAGTGGCCAGCTAAGATCCTGGATGGCTTCTGATACCATAGGCGAGCATGCTGATATTTTCCAGCAATGACTGGTGTCTGCAGATGAGATTCATCCAAGCCATCACAAAGGTCCACATATGTCGTCTCTGCGTTGCATTGGCCTGACCGTAGAAGACGCAGAAGCGAATGAGTGAAAACTCCAACACATACCTGAGAACCATCCTCTCCATCGATCCACCTCTCCTTCGCAAACTGGTATGCCTCACACGCTGCCAGAACAACATGAGATTCTTCATCCGGGGACCAATCCTTCTCTAAAATGGAGCAATAACTAGGACAGTCCCTCAGAAGCTTGTCTCCCACATGCAGCATATCTCGAAGGGTAGCTCGCTCCGTCGCACGACAAGTTCATGCTCCCTGTGGTGGTACCTCTCGACTAACACTAGCAGAGTGACAGCAGTCGAGAATGACTGTGATATGATGTCCCTTTACTTGGGAGATCAGCATCAGGATTGTGTTAAATTCCCTGTCGCTAATATCAGGGATGGTGTCACCGTTCTCGTCAAAGGTATCACGATCGATGGGACAAAGCGCCTCGATGTATCCGGTACTTCCGGGACTGATTTCATGATTGTCTAGTGTCTCCTCGACATCATTGTAATCCGAACATTGATAGGAGGAGCCGTGTCCAGCGTAGTAGATGATGATATTATCACCTTTTTCGATGTCGGGATTGTCGACGAGACTGAGAAGCGTGGTGGTGATATGCGCACGAGAAGGGTACATTGGATCCTCAGGATCATCATGCTCCCTGTGTCCAAGGAGCAGCTGAATACGCTCCCTAGGCACATAGAGGTCGTCACTCAAATACCGCCCAGACAATCGCGCGTCAGATACGCACCCCCTTAGTGGCAGGCATTCATATCCGTCAATTCTGATGACAACAACCCAGAATCTAGAAGTGTCGACGTGGTATAAGGGCTAGATAATATAGATCAGGATCGATGTCAATCCGTAAAGACACTGATTTACTTCTGGGGGAAAAGGGCGCTGTGTGTTAGGGACCTCCAGACAGTCCCAAAAGCTATGAAATTTGAGGCAGAGTCGACGTAGCTGGGTGAGCTGTTTAGCCGATTGAAAATCCTCTCTGCGCAATGTATGGTGGAAAACATCAACCGAGTCTGCTGCAAATCCAAGCTTCTCTGCTAGGTGTGACTCGTGGCCCTCTTGCTGTGCCGGCTTCTCTAAGGGTTCAAATATAGGTTGATGATCATCCTGGTCAAAGTCTAGCGATGTGCTCTGAGGATAAGTCAATACCGCACCTCAGCCTGGAAAGGCCCCCTGTTGACCGTCGCCGAACTCACGAGGCGATGCACTGTAGTATTGCATAGGTCAAAGGCAAAAGATGTCCATTTGCGGGATGGTGACATCCTGGATGATTGAGGACTTGTGATGATGGTAGTGCTCGAAGTCGAATAGTAGTATTAGACAGGGAAGGAAGCTCCAAGCACCCGATAGATGTATTTTAAGGATCGAAAGACACTCGACTACTATGACGTCGTTTTCTCGTGCCATTCGTGCTGTCCTGCGTCGTCGCTGGATGAAACTAATGACCTTTTCCAGCTCATGGATGTAACAGTGGCAGTAACACATGGGGAAAGTGTTACGATTTATTCACTTTTTGGCTTTCTTCCTTATCTTATCTTATCTTACCGAATCCCATGCTACTTTCCCATCATGAGATCCTGCCTTCGCAATACTTATGCCTTACGATGCACGGACTCCATTCTGATCCCATCTTCTTCATCTTTTCATACTATTATTAGGCCCGCTGTTTAGTATATAAGGATCGCTAAGTCTACCATGTAACCTTAGCTTCAAGCTATAGTTTAATCAACTCTACCTTGCCGACTCACTTGCTGAAAGGCTATCTAATTGTACCTCCATCATATTCTGGACTCTTACAGGGATCTCTAAGGTGACTGCCCAAACGTGAGACAGCCTTAGACCTACCCATGTCCTTTGAATATTGGTCCAGGTCTAACAGTTAGCTTGAAGCTTCCTTACCAAGGGTCTCCTAATCACTAGACGAAGAGGACCCATGATTATTTCCACCAACACCTCCCCACGAACCACCATTATAGTTTCCGTTGTATTAGGAACTATAATTCTTGCCCTAGCAACCATAGCATTCATACGACCCCGCTACGGACGATGCACAAGGCAACCCATCAGAACCTACCACCTAAACCTTCCCCGATATTATGTCGGACCCTCCCGACCAACCACCCCAGAAGAAGGGATTCATGCAGACCTTGAAGGACAAGGTTCTCCAGAAATCCACCGACGACACAGCATCTGTGAAAACAGTGAAGACCCGGTCATCCCATCGATCCTATCGGGATCCCAAACCACCCGAACTGAGTCCTCTGATACTGCCACTAGAACCCCTCCAGCAATATCCAGTCACGACCTCGCCAACGTCTCCTATGAGGACATCATCGAAGCCTATGCAATGGGAAGCGACCTCGCAGGAGATGATGGAAATACAGCAGAGTCTAGCCCCACAAGGCCAGACCCCCTCTCTATCGAGCCACCAAGAATCCTATCGCCCAGACCCGTTCTCCCGATACGACCCCCCGCAGCTCTCCTCACTGAGACAAAGAGAGACCGAGGGCGCACAAGAAGAATCTACCCCGACCTCCCCTCCCAGGAGGTCATCACCATACGAACAGAAGAGTCCGCATCCCAGGCAGCAAGCCCAGAAGATGAGGAGGGAGAAGAGCGAAGGAGACATCGACACGAGCTTGTTGATGCATACTACAGCACAGCAAATTGTGTTAGACTGGCAGGCGAAACGAGAGCAAAGTACTAGGACCGACTCCGAAGGGCCGCGTGGGCCCAGCAGGATGCCGTCACAGAGCAGCTTCGGGTCGAATACCAGCAGCGGGAACGAGACCATTACCAGCAGAGGTTCCAGGAAAGTCCCTTCCACTTTGAGGGACCCAAGATGGAGTGGACGATCCTCTCTGAGCAGGACAGGTTCGCCCTGGGACCATGGGTCACCTTCGCATGGGAGGTCTGAGTACGAGACTACGTCAGAAGAGGAGGACTACCGGTCTCCATGGACGACTATATTCTCGGAACCAGCCCCAACTACAGAATGGTGGGAGGAACAAGGCGACCACTCACTCTGCGAACCGTGGGAAGAAGAATCCATGAAAGCCTACGAAGAGAGACACAGGGCCCCATCCCCCATCCCTATGAGGGCCTGCCGCTCCATGCCAGAACCAACACCGAGCAGGGGGAGCTCAAGAGGACCCTGGATTGGGCCCTCCAGAACCTTGCCGCAAACCGAGAGGTGGCCGAGAGAGTATGACAGCTGGCCGAGGAGGCTAGCAGAGACCACGCCCTGGCTGACCAGACCCAGGTCTACCATGAGCGCTTCTGACAAGTGGCCGAACGAAGGGCCAGGAAAGTACCCACGTCCCCTCCCCGACGCTCCCCCTCCCCAGAGGCGGGACCAAGTACCCCGACCCCACGCCACAGAACCTCCACTCTGCAGGCAGGACCGAGCACCCTGACCCGGCACAAGTAGGATGTTCACCGGAGCAGGAGGGGCAGAAGCAGGACCCTCGGGAAAGAAACCGGAACCAGTGAAACTGAGCTCTGCCGAATTACGAGCCAAGCATGAGAAAGAGCTGGAAAAAGCCAAGGAACTCAGGGAGCAAAAGGAAGGAATGGACCAGGAACTCGAAGAGCACTATAAAAAGTACCCAAACACATGCCCGGCGTGCCCACCTGGGGGACCAGGGGATGACCCGGACAATGACCCCTATGACAACCCAGATCGGTGGTCAATTCCAAGACCACCGCCTGACCGAATGCCCCCTGGACCCCTGCCCCCGTGGCCCTCAGGCAATGCCGCGGACGACGCCCCCTTCCTAGGAATAAAACCCACGCTGATCAAGGAACCCATTCCGTTCGATGGGACACATTCGGAGCTCAAGAGGTTCCTATATCAATGCACCAGTTACTTCGAGACCTATTGCATGTACTACCACTACGAACCCCAGCAAGTAGCCTACACCACCTCCGCCCTTGTCGGACCAGCCCTGGAGTGGTGGGTCAACCTCATCGACGAGTACTTTAGCGGCAACCTCGGAAGGTTCCGATATCCTTCCTGGGATAGGTTCACAGAGTTACTTGCCTGACGCTTCACGGACCCAGCCATCGAAGATGTCCATGAGAAAAAGATGATGGACCTTCGTATGGAAGGAATGACCGCCTATCAGTACTTCCAGAAGCTGGAAACAGAGGCCCAGATGGCCAATCGAAGACGCGATGAAAGTGCCCGGGGACCCCTCGTCACTGCGGTTCACAGAGGAATCCCATACAGCTATTCACGTGCGATTGCCGACACTGGCTTTAATATTCCAGAAACGTACCCCCAATGGAAGCAGCGGGTCACTACAATGTATGAGGAACAACAGAGGCGAACGCTCTTCGATCAAGCGCACAGCAGAGATAGGAAAGAAGGGAAGAGGACCGACAATTGGCCGAAACCACAAGGAACTGGAAGTAGCACAGCAACGCCCGAAAAGAAAACGGGAACCGGAATGACCTATGGAGGAAGTGGACAGCTGATGGATATAGACTGGCTCAAATGAGAAGGTCGATGCTTTAACTGCGGCAAGAAGGGGCACATGTCCAAGGACTGCAAGAAGGAGAAAAAGAAGCGACCCTGTGAAGCTTGTACCGGAAGATTTACCCGGGAAGAGCTGAGGGCAATGATCGAAATCACAGAGGAAAGCGACAAAAAGGAGGAGGCACCAAAGACCTCCAAAGTCGAGGAGGTAAAAGACGAGGCCAACAAGTAAGCGATTCTACTTGTTCAGCCAAGGACTTTCAGATAGGAAAAACGAAGTCGAAGCCTGCAGCGTGGTCTTCTTCTTCATATGTCACATTATCCCATATTCATCACATGCATTCGAATATACCCGATTTGACTACCTCCCTATCTGAACCTGAATCACCTTCAAAAACCAATAAAGACCCCCTCAACAACAGCAAGACCTCATTCCCCTCACAATCGCTGACTCCTCCCGTTCCAGACAACCCCTCTTCCCTCGCCTCAGAAGAAACCCCTGGATCTCCCACCTTCCAGATGGGTAAGTTCTACGGGCCATGGGTGCCATTGACCCTCAGAGGCAACAGGGAAGACGGCGTGCTCGATCAAGCACGTACGATCCCTCCGGTCATTCACCCCCTGAAACAAGTCATGCGAGACCCAACCCCGGACACACTGAGCCCCGCCAAGGCAAGTGGCGATGTTCGCCCTCCAGCCAAGGCATACACCTCACCTGGGGAAGCGACATCCCAGCGACTCTTGGGATCAGCGGAACGAGGAACCGAAAGTGCCGGTAGAGCGGCACCCTCTAGTATGCCCCCAATGGAATCAAGTGGCATCGGATGCGCGGTGCCACCACAAGTTACGATGGAAGAAATACCTGACGAAGAAGATGATGTCTCTTATCAACGCTATCTAAAGGCGCAAGAGAAGCGAGATGAAGAAGCGCGAGCAGAGAGGCAGTCCGTACCCCCCCCAGTAAGTGTTTCCCACCCCCCGAACTTTACCTGGCTCCCACCATTTGGTGTGGACTGGACCCTTCAGGTGGTTAGGGAAGCACGAACTGACGCAGAGGCGTTATCCGCCCTATGTCTTTGGGCACATAAAGATAAACAGTCCGAAATAGATATCAACCTTCTCCAACTTCTTCAAGAAGATTCCCCCTCATCCGCCATCAACCGAATGCATGAGTTGAGAACCCCCATTTGGTATCAACGACGTGTAAGGACCTCAGGTATTCATGAGCTATTTCTCGAAGCCCAGATCGAAACTCTCACCAACCGAGAAACGCTCAAGGTCCAAGTGCTTGTGGACAGTGGATGCACCGGCAGCACAATAAGCAAGGACTATGTCAGACAAAACAATCTGACCACCTGGAGAGCTGCCAGCCCCATCTTGGTGTATAATGCCGACGGCACGCGGAATAAGGCAGGAAGTATCACGGACTTCATAGAGCTTCGGCTCAATATCGGAGGACATAGTGAACGAATTGACCTAGGGGTAACCAACCTAGAAAAAGGAGACATTTTCCTAGGACACGACTGGTTGAAACGACATAACCCAGTCATTAATTGGACCACCGGAAAGGTCTTGTTCGCAAGGTGTCAATGCCAATGAAATCCCTTCCCCCTCCCCGATGCGGACCCCGAAGATCCCTGGGATGAAGAACTAGAGGAAGGAGAAACGATCCTGATGGTTGATCTGGAAGAAGAAATCAAGATTCGAGTGGTTCATCATGCTAATGACCTGGCAGCAAAGGCAAACGAGGGAAAAGCAAAACAAAGTCTGGAAGAGATGGTACCACCCCAATATCGGGACTATCTCGATCTCTTCTCGAAAGAGAACTTCGACGATCTCCCAGATCGGAAGCCATGGGACCATGCCATTGAGTTAACCCCCAATGCCCAAGCAACCCTCGACTGTAAAATATATCCTCTCAATCAGAACGAGCAGGAAGAACTGGACAAGTTCCTCGATGAGAACCTGGATAGTGGAAGGATCTGCCCCTCAAAGTCCCCTTTTGTGTCCCCCTTCTTCTTCATCAAGAAGAAGGACAGTTCCCTCCGACCAGTACAAGATTACTGAAAACTAAACGAGATGACCATTAAAAATCGGTATCCCCTTCCCCTCATCACCGACCTAATGGACAAACTGCGTGGTGCCAAGTATTTCACTAAATTGGACGTGCGTTGGGGATATAACAACGTTCGAATCAAACAGGGAGACGAACACAAGGCCGCCTTTAGAACAAATCGGGGACTATTCGAACCCACGGTAATGTTCTTTGGGCTGATGAACTCCCCCGCGACCTTCCAATGGATGATGAATGACATATTCTCTGACCTCATCCACGAAGGGAAGGTCACCATTTATCTAGACGACATCCTGATCTTTTCAAAAGACCTATCAGAGCACCATCAAGTGGTAAAAAGAGTACTAGCCCACCTCCAAAAGCATAAACTCTTTCTGAAAGCCGAAAAGTGTGAATTCGAAGTCCTCGAGACGGAGTACTTGGGGGTGATCATTAGCGAAGGATCGGTCCGGATGGATCCCATTAAAGTAAAAGGGATCACCGAGTGGCCAACCCCTACCAGGAAAAAGGAATTACAATCCTTTTTGGGCTTTACGAACTTCTATCGGAAGTTCATAAAAGACTACTCAAAGATCGTTTGCCTGATGACCCAATTAACTGGGAAGGCCCCTTGGATATGGGGAGCCGCCCAGAACGAGGCATTCCAAAAACTCAAAAAACAAATGGCGGAGGATGTGGAACTCACCCTACCACGAGAAAAGGGCAGATTCTGAGTGGAGGCCGACTCTAGTGAAGGAGCTATAGGCATGGTTCTTAGCCAAGAACATGAAGGGAAGTGGAGGCCAGTCGCATTCCTGTCCAAAGCGCTCACTACCATGGAACACAACTACGAAATCTACAACAAAGAGCTCCTTGCAATAATGCTCGCCCTCAAAGAGTGGAGACACTATCTCATGGGAGCCGCAGAAGACTTCAAGATTTGGACAGATCATCAGAATCTCCAATATTTCCAACAACCCCAAAAACTCAATCGCCGACAAGCTAGGTGGGTAACCGAATTAGTTGAGTATCACTTCACTCTGCACCATAAGCCAGGTACCGCCAACCGAAAGGCAGACCTCCTTAGTCACCGGGATGACCATGACCAAGGAAGGAAGGATAATGACGATGTCATTGTCCTCCAACCCAAACATTTTCGGGCCATGATCATGCCAACTACGAATGAAATTCACCAACAGATCAAGGACGCTACCTGAAATCATGAAAAGTGGGATCAGGGGATAGCTGCCTCCTTAAATCATGAACGAGGAATCTCCAAGGAGGAAGGGCTACTGCGATATGATGGACATGTCTATGTCCCACAGGACAACAAATTAAGGGGGGAAATTATCGCCAACTACCACAACCACATCATGGCGGGATATCCTGGAATTGTGAAAACCCAAGAACTTGTCCAGAGGGAATTCTGGTGGCCGAAACTCAGACAGACGATTGAAAAATACGTCAAGGCTTGCGAGATATGCCAACAAATAAAAACCAACACGCAACCTAGAGCCAATCCACTCCACCCCAACGAAATCCCATCGGCACCATGGACTCATATTTCAGTCAACATGATAACCAGATTGCCTGAATCTAATGGCTATGATGCAATCCTAGTAGTTGTAGACCGATTCTCCAAAGAGATCGTCCCAATAGCATGTAATACTGAACTTACTGCTGAAGGATGGGCTAAGATACTCTGCGACCACATCTAGGCCCACCACGGTATGCCTAAAACCGTCATCTCCAACCGAGGACCTCAATTCGTTTCCAAATTCATGACGGCCCTTCTACGACTCCTCAACATAACCCCGAACGCCTCCACTGCATTCCACCCACAAACAGATGGGCAGACCAAACGCGCAAACCAAGAAATTAACAAATACCTGCGCATCTTCGTCAACTACCAACAGACAGATTGGGACGAATGGCTTGCCCTCGCCGCCTTTGCCCACAATAACCGAATACACTCCACTACCGGTCAAACTCCCTTCTTCACGAACTATGGAGTCAACCCCCACATACTCCCCGACACGATTCAGACAATGCCATTTACCAACCCAGCTGCCAAATCGTTCATGGAGCACATGCAAGAAATCCATCGACAAGTGAAAGAGTCACTTGAAGAAGCTGCGGGAAGGATGAAGATGCAGTATGACAAACGGAAGAGGGCCACTATCGACTATGCTGTTGGAGACAGAGTATGGCTTGACACAACCCATTTCCACCTCCCCCATCCCAAAAAGAAACTTGATGACAAATGAGTGGGACCCTTCCTAATCCTAGAAAAATCCGGTGCCTCTGCATACAAGCTCAAACTCCCATCACACTGGAAAATACACCCCCGCTTCAATGAGAAATTGCTGACTCCCTACATACCACCTGCATTCCCCAACCAAGAACAACCTCCACCCCCTCCACTGGATCTCATCGAGGATGAGGAAGAATACGAAGTCGAAGAAGTCCTAGACTCACGCACCAGGCAGGTCCAAGGAAAGAAGGGACAAAAATCACGACTCGTAACCGACTACCTCATCAAGTGGAAGGGGTGGACACGTGAACACAACTCATGGACATGAGAAAATGACATGGAGAATGTGCAAGAAGCAATCGAAGACTACCAAAGGGAACTCGCTAAACGCACACTGTCAACAACGATGCGGAGAGTAATTGATCGGTCACAAAAGGCAGTCAAACGGATAGTCGACCGCGACTACCGAGAAAACCAGGTCACTGGTGGATGGAGCATGTTCTACCAAGTAGAACATGTGGACGGAAGAAAATTCTGGATAGAGAAACCTGACAGAGAGCGATGGAAGATGTTTATCGATGACTACTGGGCACGAGAAATCGAAAAGGAGATCAAACCAGGCAATTGCATTTTCTGTGACCAAGAGGAAGAAGATGATGAGGAGGACATAGAGGCAGTCAGGACGACTGCCTTAATGAGAGGGTAATGTTACGATTTATTCACTTTTTGGCTTTCTTCCTTATCTTATCTTATCTTATCTTACTGAATCCCATGCTACTTTCCCATCATGAGATCCTGCCTTCGCAATACTTATGCCTTACGATGCACGGACTCCATTCTGATCCCATCTTCTTCATCTTTTCATACTATTATTAGGCCCGCTGTTTAGTATATAAGGATCGCTAAGTCTACCATGTAACCTTAGCTTCAAGCTATAGTTTAATCAACTCTACCTTGCCGACTCACTTGCTGAAAGGCTATCTAATTGTACCTCCATCATATTCTGGACTCTTACAGGGATCTCTAAGGTGACTGCCCAAACGCGAGACAGCCTTAGACCTACCCGTGTCCTTTGAATATTGGTCCAGGTCTAACAGAAAGACCAAGGGGCTACTTTTTTGAAAAAAAAGATAGTGGGTCGAGTAATATATTTCAGGCTTTGGCGTTGAACTTACCTACCTCCACATGACTTTTACGATGTCACATACCATTTTGGGATGCTGGCTGTTGCTGGAGATGACATGTGACCTCAGTCCAGATGTTCACCAATGTTCACTCAATGCTCGCGATGATTCCACAAGCGCTCAGACTATCCTACCGTATTCCTATGCAATACAATATGACATTCAACATATTATGCACACTTCAGGATATTTTAGCCCACCCATTACCTTCAACTTGTCCCAAACTCATCCAGAAACCCAATCTCCTTGAATTCATCTCTATTGCCTCCCTTTCTTCCTTGTGCAAGCATCGCAACACCAACTGACTGAGACATAGTCAAGTTGTAGACATTCTAAGTGGAACTTGAAGGCTCAGGTGAGTTTTCTGGCATGTGTTGAAGTACCTGAGGATATGACATTATGTTTTTGTAATTGCTGTATTCAGAGCTAGTGAAAAGTTGGTCAGATCTTGCACCTTTTTTCAGCATACAGCACATGTAAAAAACTGTATTTTAAATTTGTTGTTTAATTGCCTAGCCGATAGTAACCAGCAGCTAAAGGTTTTAATGTAAGTTTATCAAAATATGGAGACTTCAATTATTGCAAGGCGATGACTGTCCAGATTTGGTCCAGATTGAGATTTGTGTTATATTCTGTTGATTACATGATGATTTGTGCACATGATGACATAATTTAAGTGAGGTCAACCTTTTTTTTTGGGCCTGCCGGCCCAACCTACCCACCCAGTGTTCCGGCCCGACAATCTGGCAGCCTCTTGGGAAAGACTTACCTTCAGGATTCTTGAATCTCGCATTTTCTCTCCAACTGCTCTCTAGTTTCTACTTTCTCTCCACATTTGATGTTGCTTGCCAGGCTCTGTGACTAAAGCTATGCTGTGAACTCTGTGCACCGAGATTGCACATTTCTGTTGTAGAGATTGACAAGCCTATGACAGAGATTCTGCTCTGACCTTATCAATAAAGTTGGTCAATGATCTGCCTGATAAGATTACATTTAAGAATAGTAGAAATATATCTGTCAAATAAGATAAATGAGTATATGCCTGCACCGATCAAAAATAGTGTCACAAAACTCATCAAAATTTGGAAAATTTGATCCTTAAGCAGAACTAAGTGGATGTGAATGAGTATTTATTGAAAAATATCACCATGGTCCAAGAAAAGTCAGCAAAAGTTCCACTGTCAAGTTTCAACCTAAAAAAGCCTATTACTTTGAGAATCGAAAATAACAGGGTTAAACTGAAATAAACTAAAATAATCTGAGTGGATAATCGTACTTAGTTTACTAGGCACTGGTCACTGGGGCTGAATGTTGAAAGCTGAGATCCCGAGACAAGAAAAATTATACCAAAAAGGTATGTACTGGTAATCTAACAATTAAAGTTGTGTCAACTCTCATCACTCACCATGCCCGACACCTGTGGTATTGGTTGTATTCTGGTACCAGAGGCGAGCATGCTGATGTATGCCCGTGATGACCAGTGTCTGAAGAGATGATTTGTCAAAGCCTTTACGAAGGTCCGCATATGTCATCTCTGCGTTGCATTGGCCTGACCGTAGAAGACACAGAAGCGAATGAGTGAAAACTCCAACACATACCTGAGAACCATCCTCTCCATCGATCCACCTCTCCTTCGCAAACTGGTATGCCTCACACGCTGCCAGAACAACATGAGATTCTTCATCCGGGGACCAATCCTTCTCTAAAATGGAGCAATAACTAGGACAGTCCCTCAGAAGCTTGTCTCCCACATGCAGCATATCTCGAAGGGTAGCTCGCTCCGTCGCACGACAAGTTCGTGCTCCCTGTGGTGGTACCTCTCGACTAACACTAGCAGAGTGACAGCAGTTGAGAATGACTGTGATATGATGTCCCTTTACTCGGGAGATCAGCATCAGGATCGTGTTAAATTCCCTGTCACTAATATCAGGGATGGTGTCACCGTTCTCATCAAAGGTATCACGATCGATGGGACAAAGCGCCTTGATGTATCCGGTACTTCCAGGACTGATTTCATGATCATCTAGTGTCTCCTTGACATCATTGTAATCCGAAAATTGATAGGAGGAGCCGTGTCCAGCGTAGTAGATGATGATATTATCGCCTTTTTTGATGTCGGGATTGTTGATGAGACTGAGAAGCGTGGTGGTGATATGCGCACGGGAAGGATACGTTGGATCGTCACGAGACTTTGAAGACCCAGAGGAAGTGTGCTGCTTGGATCCCAAAAGAACCTGGATACGCATCGCTGGTATGCCAAGTTTAGTAGTCAGGTACTCCCGAAATGATTGTGCGTCTGTCACGGAACACTTCAATGGCGAAATGCTTTCATATGCGTCAATCCCTATGACAACAGCCCAGGATTGAGAAGCGTTGATGCAGTGAGACGTCTAAACATGGATAACCAGCATAAACGGGCGATTCAATTGCTACAGGATATCCACTCACAGCAGCAGGTAAAGGACAATCCACCACACGAGAACCGAATAATGAGAAGGAAAGTTTGAAATATTGCATACACAGATTGCTGAGTCTTGTGAGTGATGTTGCGTCCTTGAGAGTTCCCTCATGGCAGACCTTGTTGAAAAAAGCGACATGATTATGGGGATCTATGGTCACCCTCATCTTCTTGGCTATACGCTCCTCAAGCTCGCGTCCTCGTGCTATTTTGCATGACAACTTGTCTACACATCAACATTTGGCATTATCAGTGCAGTGAAGTCAAAATAATAAGCCAAAGACTCACTGAAATCGATATGCTGCTTACGGTGTCAATCATCGCTTAGACAAACTTTGCAGCTGATGACATAGATCAAGTGTTAATTGAGCTGCAACTCAATTGGGCTGATGGCTAGCGTTCACCTCTGTTGATCCTTCGCAACAAAGATCGCGTTGAACATGTCAATTACTTTCAAAAAGGCGGAGCCCATTACTGGAGAGGTGTTGAGGCAGAGGGACTTCTAGCAGCAAGCATCTATGGTGTGGTTATAACTAGTCCGGTTTGTAAGTTTTGAATATTGAGGTGGTTTTGTCGGAGTCCATTATTACTCCAGCGCTGAAGCGTGGTGGCTACGCTGGTCCTGACTTCAGTAATATCACAACCTTGGCAACGGAACAGTGTGATGAAGCGAGGAGTCCTCTCATTTCCAGGATATGCTGTAGCTATTATTATCAGCAAATCGTCACAACCCTGTTCACCCCGGAGCAGGCACCCATCTCCCCAAACAAGCGGGTCTGATGGCCCTGAATATTGACCCATGAGAGCCGCTCTGGAGGAATTGAGTTACTATATAAGTTTGGAAGGGAGATAAAAAAAGAACTGATCGTCACGTCGGTCCGGGCAACAGAGTGAATGGAATCAAGTACTCAGTAAATGAGGGCTCCAGGCGTAAAGACTTTCGCAGGCGCTCAGTACCGTTATTCTCTGCTGGGTTTCCAATATGGGCAAGCGCATTGTTGTCTCATAGTTTGATCCCCGGTTCATGGTCACGTTCGAAGTAACGTAGCAGAGGTCGATCATCTACGAATAACTTGAAAAAACAGTGGTCGCCTGCAGCTTTGTCTAGTGCTACTTCCCAGAGTCAAGACCCCAGGAGTCAGAGAGGAGTGACCATATAGAGCAAAGGAAGAATCTCAATGAAAGCGTGCAGCCAATAACACTGTGTTCATGTTCTCAAACACTGCTCGGGGGTGATATATACACCCCTCCGATTCGGAATCGTAGACCAATCTTAATATATGGCAGGGCGAAACGACCCAAGGAAGGGGAGTTTCAGAAGGGCAGGAGTCTTACGCTCAAGAGAAAAACAAACAAGTCGAAGCGATCATGGTACTAGACACCATAGGCCTGGAGAATGTGAAAGTACTCCAATGCCATGATAAATGTAGAGTTTTGGACCCTCAATTATCCCTCACGGGAGAGTTAACGTTCAGCGGGCTGTGGTCGAACCAGAGACCTAGGTATACTTAATGCTAGTTGACAACAAGGCTGCAAGCCCAGCAACATACTTCGATTTTGGGAAATAGTCTCCCCTTGGAAATTCTCGTGTCGTAATGTTTCCTACCAAAACTTGAAGGAAATAGGGAGAAAGATCCGCTCAGAAGCACGAGCAATTAATGAAAACTCCTCCCTTCCTTCTGGTGTGCGCTGCACTGTATATATTTATCTTCAGACTGAAACTGGAATGCGGACGGTCCTTTGCATAAGCCGGAAAGGGAGGATTCTATCTATCATCGCGTTCAATACTTGTACCATATGGCATATTGGAGACGAACTCATGTCGAAGGGGATCATATCAGGAGGGAACTCTCCGGCTGCTCCTTATCCATTGGACCACGACATCAACGGAATGTGAAGGGCCAGGTCCTGTGTTAAAAGCTGTTAAAGCGGTAAAAGGGGAGATCTAGATCATGAGGATGTTGATGCTATTCCAAATAGGAAACAGACAAGACGAGATCATAAACTCGGAGAACCAACTTGGTACCGAAGAGAAAAGATATCAAGTTTACGAGTGAGAACCGCCCTGACCTGCAACTGATCTACCGGTATGTTCCTAGTATAGCGGCCTTCGTAGCGTGATCTGCTGGGAAACCCAGAGCACCCGGGGGCTTACTAAAGAGAATCAATATGTAACAAGGGATATTCTGTGGAAGCCGCAAGGTATGACGGGCCTTGATCAACATTCCCAGCTGCTCAAAAGTTGATTCAGTTTGAATCGTATGACTCATCAGCTTGGAGACTTTACGAGCGCCTCTCTCGTGCGAATTCAGTAAAGTATAGAGACAACAAAGTGCGACGCAGCGGACTCGAAAGGAAGAATCGAATCAATTATTATTTAGGATTCTGTGTAGGAAGAGAAGAGACGAGGTGATGCTAGAACGCGGAGTGCGCGACGCTCGGGTAAGTCTGGGATCCGTGAAGGGCCGAGCGATGGAAGCGCGACATGCAAATTACTTAATTTACACATTCCAATGCTTTTCCAGCGCCACCAGAGGGTGATCGTCACTGGCAATAATGTTACATCGTAATCATACTGATGGCTGCCATCGATGGCCGAAGGGTCACTCCATTAGGATGGACATACCCAAACTGAGGTCACTTGGATGTTGCGTCGCATGCCAGATCAGGACTCCGTCACGGTGCAAGGTACTACTGACCAGGTTTCACGTTAGCTACGAGTCTACTGTTCTTCATAAAATTAAACTAGATACACACAGGTTTCACGGGCGCCAACCTATGCTCTGATTCCTTATTGCTTCTGCTTATGTAGATGCTGTAACTTGTCGCACCCTTTTAACTTCATCGCATGAATGAACTGCTTTAGCATTACCTAGTTCGTACTCTGTCCAGTACAGAATTATGCACAAGGAGCGATTCTTTCTTTCGACCACACTCCAGGATACTCGATATCTTTCCATGTTGTCGCATGAATAATACCAGACGCGCCATCTTGAGAGTAGAAACAAGTTCGACGCCCGACCCGAGAAGCACTACACAGCTCAAAACCACGCATCCAACACCCATCTGCATCAGCCTCAGCATTACGCAACCATTCTACAGCAAGTGTTAATGCTGGTGCGATCGTATTTAGTTCTTGGTGGGAACGACCCTCGACCCTAAAAGGCCCGGTCCTGGTGGAGGGCTTTGGCAAGCTCAGGAAGCTCGAAAAGCCTTCCCCGGCTAGACCGCATTCACAGTTTACCGTTCCTTTTAAATGGGATATTACAAGAGCTGTCTGCATCCAAGATTGTAAGATAGACTGGAGCAGAAATGTTTCCTTGCCTGGATTCTATAAGGCGGTCCTCTATGACATGTTACCAGTATATGATGTAAATGTAACATCGCCGTCTCTTATTATCTGTCTCCTATTATAGTGGCGGCAGCTCGCGGTTCGATTCCCTATTCTTTTTGTGTCCCAAAAATACGCGTCGTGCATTACAGAGACTTTAATGGTTCGTGTATCACACCAGGCTTGCTGCACTTCGTTACAGCTAACCTAGCAAATTAAAGACGAGGCTGTGAAGCCCGGCCTGGAGAGCAACAGGGAGGTGACGTATACAACAGCCGAGAGAAGCTAAACCCAACCTGTCGCTGACGGCACTGGGGCCAAAGCCAAATCAGGTCACAACATGTTTCGGTATCTGCCAAACACCGCGTCGGAGGGGGTGGAAATGAGGCATGGAAAAGTTAGTTTCGATACCGGGACTTTGCCGTGTTGTCGAAGCATACCTCAATGCTGGAGGCGATAGGAGAATAAGTATACCGAATTAAGGCGGAGCGAAAAATGCAGGGGATGCCGACACAGGCTAGTGATATCCGACCAGCAGGTAAGTGGCTGTAGAGACATTCATTAGGACTCTCATCCGGAACGAGGAGCCCTTACATTACGTACGGAGTGCAATTGACTCCTGGAGAACAACCGCCCATTGAAAGTGTGCGGTGGTAAAGACATGACGGTATGATACAAAGTTATGCAATAACTATGGAACTCAAGATGATATACTACAATGGAACGGGGACGAACCCTGCTCGTCAGTAACTGTCGCCTGTGGGCTATTTGGTGCGAATATCAGATACACGATCCCAGCACGGCCATCCATTCCCTTCCTCATAGTATTTAACGCGCCGTCTCTTCGGCTCCCGGTCCGAGTCTTCCACACGTCGATATGTATCCAACCCGTACCCAGGGTCGCGCCATTCAGTACACACCCTGGGCACATCACTAAAGCTTGCAGTATGCAACTTGAAACTCGGTTCCTTCGCGCCTTCGTCCTCGTCCTCGGATTCAGACGACGACGGGCACCAGACATAGGCGCCACGGTTGATTTTGGAACGGTGCGAAGATAGAGGGGAGATAGGCGATGGGGACAGCGAAGGAGTGTGCGAAGAGGTCGAAGACGGGGGTGCCCGTGGACGCTCTGGGATTGCCGTTGGAGATATCGGTATATTAGGCGGAGCGGCGCGATCCGGCAAGACGGCGGTATATTGATGGCGGGTGACGGGCTCGTGGGGCGGCATCGTGTGATGATAGGACGGTTGTACGGACATCGTCTGGGGCTGCTGAGGCAATGCCGATGACGATGATGAATGCGCCTCCTTCGGATAAACGCTTGCCGGCCCGCCCGTCATTGAATGGTTCCGGTAGTGCCTCTGCATGTTCGAGTTCACGTTGAACGACCTTCCGCACCCCGGAAATGGACAGTGAAACGCTACGGTACACGTAAGCGCCGAACAGATACGTGGGGCTGTGACTTACGAGTATCCCCTGTGTGGGTATTCTGGTGGATTCGGAGACTGCTTGGGCGGTTGAACCGCTTGTGACAGATCTTGCAGATGTGTCGGCGCATCTGGTCAGCCAGAGAGTCGTCAGTCGTGTATTCGTGGGTGAGCTGGGACTCGGAATTGGTGTGCAGGATGAAGACGGTCGCGCAGAGGTCCGATGATGATGATGACGGCGGAGGAGCAGGTGGTGGTCGTTGCTGTAGGAGGTAATCTGCTTACATCAGTATCACCCGACATGCGAGTACGACCAGGATTTACCAGGGAACATTTCGTGTATACTCGGCAGAGCAGTCATGTTGGGTTCGGTCGTGGTGGTGGTCAAAGAAGAAGGGACGAAAAATTATGTTGTAATGCGTGCCTGGATCAGCCGGCGACCAATTCTGGCTATGATCTGAGCGTGGATCGGCGTAATTTTTGCTGCGGATCCTTTCCCCTGTTTCTTTGTCATCTTCAGTGCGCGGCATCTCTGCCATTCGTTGAACATATTACAAGCCTAAAACAGAGGGTCGACTGAAAGAAAATACCTAAAGCCACGGATTGCTGACCTGTTAATAAAATTCGGGATCAAATCGTCGATTCGTCATCTCTTGGCACGCTTGATATTCATTCACCCTAGGCACGTCAGACATAATGTCGGATATGGTGTAACGGCTAACATTACCGCCTTTCATATGCCAGCCGGAAAAGATATTGCGCGGTAGCTCGGGGTTCGATTCCCCGTATCCGAATGTAGCAATCCATGCTATTTTTGGTCCTTTTTGAGGCGGACCCCAGGCCTACTGCTACAACTTCATTGATCCCTAGCAGACTGTGTGTTCGGTTAGCTCCTATTACTAGTTGGCACATAAGAGTTGACAATGATCGTCCTTTGTAGTATGTTTCTTCATAAAACAGCAACGGCACATGGTGATACCAACAATCAAAACGATCATTCGCCATCTTAGTCTTTGGCTACCCAGTGACCGTTAACTGTTGTAACTTGGGGTTCGATTCCCTCCATCCGGATGCCGACTGATAGATCATTTTTTATCAAACACCTGACGCAGGTTCATAGTTCAGCAATGTGTATTCTGGTGATGCCCCTTTAAGAAATTTCTGGTAATATAAATGATTCCTGGTACTATCACATACAAGAATATGCATCCAGCATACAGACCTCCATCCTCCGGTATAAAGACTTGGACAAATGGCAAGCCATTACAAGTATGGGTGCCCAGGTCAGCCGATCCTTCTATCATACCAAACCCGAATTCGCTTAAGTATATGAAAGCTGTGAGGAACAAAGAAGTCGGTGAAAGAAATGAGGAGCTTAAGCAGGTAGCATAGTAAAAGAATCCTCAAAAGGCCCAGCCGGTAATGAGCTGAAGGTTGAAAGAACCAAATACAGAGCAGGTGCAGGTCGCGTTGAGATCGAGCCTGAGTCCCTCATAGAGATGTGGAATGAGTGCCGAACATTATATGAACCGCAAATATCGTGAACATGAATGAGAGACGATTGAAGATGAAATACTGCGAATAGTCAAACCAGCAGCACTCTTGAGCTGTCAGATATAGTCTGACGGCTAAAAATACCACCTTTTTATCAATGGCCCGGTACCTCAGCAGGAATAAACACCTTATATTCAAAATAGCACTTCCGGTCGATAGCCTAAAAAAATCCTGGTTTCTTTTTTGTTCACTGCAAGTCGACACGATGGGAGAGTCAGAATTTGATTCCGTTCAGACTCTTGACTCGGACACTTGCGTCGGGTAGAATACTTTCCCTTTCCGCAGCACGTACTGGGTAAGCTACCACTGACTGATATCAGTAAGCGAAACTTGTACCGCCACAAAAGCGGAAAAAAGTCATTGCTTATAGGGATATTTACTCGTGGCAGTAAAACGATTCACCATGATTGCGACCTTTCCGAAGATAAACGAGGTATAACAAATAGTCTGCAGGCTGGCACAGAGGAGGAGCGAAAAAATATACCCTTGCTGGTGATGGATCATGATTTCGCTTGGAGAATAAATGGAAGGGTCTTGTATATTTCTGGTTGCTGTGAATATACTAGTAAGTGGTCCCCCGGAAATCATACCTTCTGCGGTGCCTACTCCTCGAAAATATCCATAGGAAAACATACCAGATACTAGCAAGCAAATATCTTGCGAGAGATGAAGAGCGCAAGCGCGAATATTATAGACTCAGGATGGGAAGCCAAGGAGCATTGCATGACTCGAAATTAGCCAGTGCTGAGTTGAATGTAAGGAAAGAGCAACAGATTTCCCTGCTCAAGGAGGTCAGCGCTGCATCCCCCTCAGCTATTTGGCGCGAGTGCGGAGGGATATGACACATGAAAATCGTAGTAGAGCTGAAATTGAACTGAAATTTAAAAATGCATCAGTAGGGTCACTAAGTAATCGGAAAGTTTCTCTTCGGTTCTTCCATGCATATGGCGTCGAGGAAACATCGGGAATCGACTTGCAGCTGGAGCGATTGGGTCATCTTAACCGGATTTTGGTTGATGAGATTCCCATCACTGAGTCGTATCCCGATAGACAAGTCAGCTACATTCTTGCACCTATCAAGGACAGGCAACAGACAAAGAGTACGCTGGATGCAGTGCCATGGGCTTTCTCGAGGAGCTTCAGGCGTTTCCCAGGGATCGCCGCCTGTGTGAAGTCTTCCTGAGCGACCAAAGATATAGCTGAGGACCCCATTCGTGTTCTTGCTCAGAATCTTGGTAGATACGTTGTTCAACGGCTCTTGGTCGTACATAGTGAAACTGGTGATCGTTCCGGCCGACGCCTCCACGCTATTAACGTGTGGGGGATAGTTAACCGCTGGGCTGATTGTCATCCAGAGTGAGTTATAGGAAAGGGCACCAGATCTCTATGAACTGATCACCTTTGTGAGGACGTATAGACTGTCGGAGAAGTTGAAAGACTGGACAGGAACGTCTCGGTCGGTTAGATAGTGATGGAAGAGGACCTCCAAGTCGAAATGAGACGGCAAGTTCATCGCTGGATCTCTGGAATATGTCAGTGTAGAAATACTACAGAGTATCGGAGGAGACATAGTACAAGCAACCAGTGCGCAAAAGGGATCATCACACATCAGGCCTTAAACACTTATCAGTGATGGAAGCTTGGTATGAGGAAGTCTTGGACCGCAAACAGGATTTTAATTAATATCGGCATCCTCCGATAAAGTTTGGACCCAAAACGTGGACTTCGTCCTTCATGTCCAAGTTCCCGGAAATCGGTTACACAGAAGGGATACCTTTTTCCAGCCAAGCGGACTGGGCCCAGTAAGAAACGGCTAGACATGCAAGTACGTGGTTTCTAGAGAGTGAACTATTACATCCTACAGTTGATCCCCTAATAATAGCGCCGAAGATGATCCATACCGGGAAGCTAGCAAGAGCCGCCAGTGTAAGTACTAAAGAAGGCCAATCCTTTAGACTATTCAATTGCGCTTAATTTTCAAGCCATTCAGTGGCTTCAAGCGCCAGTCCATCATCATTCAAGTACTGGTTTTGAATCAGATGGTGGCCGTTGCTGCCTTATTGTGGCGTGCCGTTGCTCGAACACAAGTAGCCTAGATAGACAAAATCCGACCAGGAGTTTGGATAATCATCAAGGTTTGAGCTGAGATGATCTCCATTGGGCCGATGTAAGAATAATCTACTGCCATCGTGTAGTGTACAAAACTTTGATGCTTTCTAATCCGAGTCGTCCACGTGCTAATTCAATCTAAGTACAGAACAAATGTCTCGATCTCGACCTTGACACAAGGTAACGCGTTAAGGGCTCTTAATCTCCCTTCACCTAAATCCCTCACCAACAAGCAGTCAACATTTACGCTCTCCAACATGCCCTCCGCCAACCTAGACTCGACAATGTCAATGACAGGAGTAGCGTTTCGATGGAAGGAGGGTAAACCCCTAAACAGGCGACTCTCATATGTACCGAGGGGAAGGGAAAATGCACGTAGCTTGGGTAATATCAAAGATGATGATTTCATTCTTTCATAAAACATCACGTCCAGGTCGCTATGGCACGATAGCGACTTGAGCGTTGGTATGCTAGAGAGAATGGCAAGTAATTCGTTGAAGGTATCATACCAAGGGAGGTCGAGAGCTGTGAGGGGACAATTAGAACGATGGAGGAAGTCGCCTAGTCGATGGAATAGTCAGTGGGGGGAAGGTGTTTTCATCACCGTCAAAGAGTACAGGTTTGGTGCAGTGATATAATCAAGGAAGTATGGTGTGCGTAGTTTGAGACGACGCAGATGCGCAATCTGAATATAACTTCCATCGAAGTAAGTACTATCATCAGCGGCAGTATAATGAAATCTCATCTCCAAATCAATGAGAATCGGGCAGTAATTTGTAATAGGGACAAGCATGGAACCGGTTTCAAGGGTAGCGTGCAGTTTCGCGTAATAGATACATGAGAAAATACAGTGACGGTAATTGTGAGTCCCTTTATAACCTATATCCCACGCACATCGAGGAACTGAAAATATCCAGAAAGTAAACGAAAATATGAACGAGACAATATTAATCATAAAGCCGATTATACCTTTAAGTCTGATACCAGAGTCGCATATCTTTGTATTTTCCAGCAACGACTGGCGTCTGGTGAGATATCTTGTCAAAATAACGGACAAGATCAGCGAATGTCGTGTCTTTCTTGTAATGTCCGGACTGGAGGACGCGCACGAGCGAGTCCGTGAAGATTCCAATATACCCCGCCGTGCCATCTTCCCTGATCACTTTTTTCGCCTTTGCATACTGATAGTCTCTACATGCCGCCAGAACGACGTAGGAATCCATGTCTGGGTGCCAATCATTCGCCAAAATGGGGCGATAACCGGTGTGACCCATCAGATTTTTATCGCCGGCAGCTAGCATGTCTTGAAGGGTGGCATGTGCCATGGAGGAGGAAGTACGCGTTCCCACCTTGGGTATATTCAGACAGACACCACCAGAATGACAACAGTCAAGAATGACGGTAATATGATGACCCTTTACTCGAGCGATTAGGGATAGGATCGTGTTAAGTTCCAAGTCGCTGATGTCATGCACGGGCTTGCCGTTTTTACCAGGAGCGTCGCGATCGATAGGGCAGAGTGTTTCGATATATTCTGGCTCGTCATCCTCCTGCGTATTGTACGAGTAATATGAGCCATGTCCAGAATAATAGACAATGATGTTGTCGCCGTGCGCAATCTTGGAGTTGGTAATGAGACTGAGAAGAGCGTTGACGATGTGGACACGGGAGGGGTATATAGGATCCTCAGGAGATAGGTGCTCCTTGGATCCGAGAAGAAGTTGGATACGATCTCCGGGTACGCCGAGGTCCTCAGTCAAGTACTTCTCGATCAACTTTACGTCTGGTACAGAGCCCTGCAGAGGATATGAAGCATATTCATCGATACCAATGAGGACGGCACAGAATCTAGAAGCATCGACACGGTGTGGGTCCTAAAATGGGACTGATTAGCGTTATGGGGAACGACGACTGGTGATGACTGACACCTGAAGGGGATGGGCAGACTTCCAAATTGACGGGAAGATTCATCTGAGCATGACTATATTGAAAGCGGAGGTGACGGAGCTTGAGGAGTTTTACGACGATGGGTAAATAGTCTGCATCGCGCAACGATTTGTTCCTGGCCTTGGAGAGAACGACAATCGGGTCGACATCCTCCCTAGGAATACCCTCTTGCTCTGCGACATCCGACTCCAACTTCTCCAGTGGGCGTATTTCCACTGAGAGTTGTTCCAATTCGGATAATATAGCATTGGACTAAAGGCAACCCGACAGGTCAGAGTTTAGATAATAGAGAAGGGAAGGCAGGGACGAACGTCAGCTCGAGCGAGGCAGGCACGGAACATCTGCTGATACACAGGCAGCAATTCCCGTAGGGTCACCTCCGAATTCCAAGAACCAGACACCATACCTCCGGGACCCCCTAAGAGAAAGGGTGAAGGGGAAGAAATGAGGAGCGCCTTTTAGCGCAAGGAAGAAAATTATACAAGTGATGGAAAGGAAGCGAGGCCAGCTAGGGTAGGCAGTGCACTTGGCTCGCCTTTTAATGATTACAGGGATTAGGTGCTGCTCGAAGACACGAAAAGTAGGATGGACCTGCTGCGCGTTGCCATTGAGAGAGATGGATTGAGCCTCTTTTATACTTCTTGCACTTCGTCCGTTCGCATGGTCATTGTATCAAATAGGATAAACAGGACAGGACGCAGATTCCGAGTCTGTGGGATTCGAAGCTCAATCGCGTTGGCGGGTGCACGACGGCAACGAAGACGCATGGCGTTCTATAAATAGGTTCCATCGCTTTTCTTGGCTCTGGTGATCTCCGTTTCCGCGTATCGCAGGTCCTGTACGTAGCTGTGGATACAGCCATTGAGCTCAAAAGCTTTAAGTCTCGGAAGTTGAGGCCTATCGGCAACAGTCTGAAGTTCAGTAGTTCATCTAAACAAATGAAGGTTAGCATTAAAGGCAAACGGAGGAGCAACAGGCATCACAGATCTGATATGCTTTCATAATTGACCTTTCTCATAAATCTCGATGCACCAATCGATCACCGCGTCTATGTAGAACCATACGTGGAAGTAATAATGACCGGATAAATCTTCTCACCCAAATGCGTAAGCTTGAGTAAGTCGCCAAAACTCGGAGTGTATCTCTTGCATGAGTGGATCAAACCGATGTAACATGGACCTAAAATATGGTTACGTCAATTTATACCTCCGGCCCGTGGGCCGCTTCGATTAATGACCATGGGTTGCCCTCAACTTTGCTTTGACATATTCTCCCAAAGTTATCACTTCGCGTTTCATGGGGCGTTCAGTAGATACACAGCTAAGGATAGGCTGACCGGCGTTTCTAGCACGTCTGAGAAAGAAGAACACCGCACCTCTAGTTTGACACCGTAGTCTGTTCCGAAAAAAGCGGGATGGAACAACGACGAATGCCATTACGATTGACTGCATATGGACCATTGATTTGAACATATCATATAGAATGTCATTAGAGAGGGACGGGGTCAATAAAAAGTGTACTGACTCGTCCAGCGAGCTAATTGGTCGCCAAGGCTGCAATACCTGATTGGAATGATAGTCATGAATGCATAGCCGGGTTTACTTGATGATCAAGAGCCAAACATTAACAGCTTCTCGTAATTTAAGAAACCCCCTAGATCGTTACCTGGAATTGCGGAGGCGTCTACCCACTCCTGGTCGGAGTTTAGTCCCTGAAGTGCAAAATTCCCGGTTCTTGCCACAAGATAGTAAAACACTAACATGGGATGGGCATCGGACAGGCAGATCTTAGGAGAGCATGTCGGTTCTCACCTCCCAACTGAACTGCGCGTTAGCGAAAACGGAGATAAAAACATTTCGCGAAGCTAGCTCACTCAGTGTGCGCTCCAATGCCAAGAACTCGCCCGTCAACCAGGCCTATCTGCGGAGAATAATGAAGCATCCTCATTAGCGCTGCTGAATGCAGTGTCTATTAAATTGAGCAGTTGCAGCGGTTAGGTGTAACGGAAGTATGTTTTCAAATCTACCTTGTCCTCGAAAAGGTTCTCAGGCGATTCAAGCGCCATAACGTAAAGAGGGAACAGCTTTTCCCTAAATTTAGCCGATACACCTCAGCTTCCGAGACTTGACAAAGACTGGAAGGTTTTGAGCTCAATAGCTGTATCCACAGCAACGTGCCAGATCTATAACACAAACTGAGATCATCAAGGCCAAGAAAAGCGCCGCGACCCGTTTTCTTCAGAACGTCAGGTAGCTACGTAGCTCGTGGCTGCCTTTGCGTGGTCGAGCTTCGAATCCCAGTCTCGGAAGCCCGGAATCAGCGTCCTGTCCTGTTTTCCCTACCTCATTCACTTTGTCCGTAACGGATAAATTGCATGAAGTATAACAGAGGGGCAATTTATCTAATGGCGACAAGCAGCAGATCCATCCTTCTTTGCGTGTCTTCGAGTGGCTCCTAATCCCTGCCACAGGGTCCCAGCGGCATGGTGCCTGATTCTTGGGATTCGGAGATGACCCTGCAGGAATTGCCGCCCATGCATCAGCAGATTCGTGACATCGCTGTTGAGCAGAATCCATGCACCTCGACGAGCGTTGCGTAGATGTTATAAGGCATGTTGCCCATATTTCGCTGAAAAGGCCCAACTATGACGGCGTGAGAAAATTTGCGTTATTCGTTCCACTTGAGTGCACGTACATCGACACAACTGTAGGACACGGCCCTGCGGTATTTTGTACGGGTATTTGACGACCTGCCTTCAGCGGTGTTGCCCAATGGCGGCGCGACAGGTGTCCTGACAAGGAAGCGAGAAGTGTGTCGCGCAGTGGCAGGCTGGTAGGTCGACATTGTCCGGTGTTGAAGCGATGGCGAATCCTACTTCTTCAAATAACAGCTTACCGGACCACCCAGAATCTTTGGATCTTAGAGTTCAAAGTAAAAGATCTTCGAGTATCAATGCCAGCGCTAGAGTCCATGGTGTTCCCAGTAAGCCTACAAAGAAGTCAAAAGCTCGTACAAAGGGGAAACGTCAAAAACCTTAGAACATTGATTCTCTGGTCAAAACTTCGGTTATCCTTGCATCGCTGTAAGAACCAATGAGCCCTGATACAAGGAGTAACCCTCAGATGGTGGGAGCGACTAATCCATGAGTAAACAGTGAGAGTGGTAGAAGAGGCAACGTATTGAGGAAGGGTAAGCAGCAGCAGAGAGCCGCAGAATTCCGGCATCGTGGCTAGCACTAGAGGAGTTAGAGGGAAGGAATGTTCGGATCATTCGGGACAAAACGAACCCACGTGTCACTAGTCACTAGTCACTCCCCATTGGCCTGATCCATACGATAATTGATGATCAACACGAGATGAGCTTTGGATCAGCTTATCATTCGGATTCAATACCACTATCGCAAAATACGCGCCTTTGTGCTGAATCAATCTCAAGCTGGTGTATGGAGAAGAGCAAGAGAAGCGGAATCCCCGCCTGTTCCTGCCCCTATGACTGGACTCTGAACTCGCATGTATTAGTCTTCTGTACGATCCTTGCTGTGGCATACGTTCCGTCCTTTGCTTTACTACGAAGTAGCTGAATATGTCCCTCAGTTATGCGATGCAAAAGATGTACGTACTATTGATTCCACATTCGCATCGGACTATGCTCCAGTTGCAAACAGATACAGTACGCTTTTACCCGCAGATAGAATTAACGCTGATGCCGACACCTTAGGCTCATGGCACGGGACGACTCGGAGATCAAAGAGAAATACCCCGGAACCAAGATTTTTTGCTACCTGTGCCCTTCGAAGACGATAGCCATCAAACCTCCCAAAGAGACTGACGGAGGAATACAATGGCAATCCGAAAGAAACAAAAGATGTGACGTCTTGAGAGACGTAATCGCAACCAAGGAGCTCTGGGACGGCTGAATAAGGAGGATAGGCCCGTGTCGTTCAAGCAAGAGAGGCCGTCTCACAAGGCAAACGTTTCGGTAATTATATGCGCCACATTCAACTTCATATCTGGCGAGCTAATGGACATGTAGGAAACCCTGATGTGTGAACTCCGTTCAAGGAAAAAAGCAGAGTTCCGACCGAAAGAGATAGACAAAGTGAGAGAAGACGGAGGTAAAGAGTAAGTGACTGGCGTCGTATTCTCGTTCGCACGATAACCGTCCTTCTTTCAAGGATTCGGGAAAGGCTGGAAGGGCTCGGTTACAACCACAAAATCGAGGTCCTGGGCGATACATTCGACCAACATTGCCATGTTAAACGATCAAAGGAGTTGACAGAGCAAGGTGAGTCATGATGTTGCAGCTTATTAGATCGCGTCTGACATTTGTATGTCCACGCAAGGCTGGAAAAACATACGTGAAGATATGATTCAATGGATGGAAGCAACCAGGGTAGACCACCGTACTCACGACTTCGCTTACCACAAGAATCTCGCTGCAGGATTTTTGCCGCATACGCTGCCCCCCCGAGGTCCCTCCGTCCAAGAATTCTTCTGCTTCTCCCTCGTGAAGGAGATTCTCGACCTTCCAAGCCAGGTTCGCGTGGACATTCAGACCCTCCATGATATCATTCCCGCGATGCCTCGAATGTTCCAGGAATTTCGGGAGATGGTAGCGGCTCACGATCACCTTCTCGCCATCATGGGACCCAACAATCTATGCGTGGACATCTTTCGCAAGCGCGCGTTTTTAGGCCTCGCGTGCAATGCGTTCGTGTGCTCGCCTTCCCCCTACTCTGCAGGGTACTAGGATCCTTCATCATCCCGAAGTGTTGACGTATAAATGCAATGCGCTTGTGCTGCATCAATGGGGTGGGCAGCTCTCGAGTCCTCAACGTCTCATGAACCTTTGGCAATCTTTATTCTGATGGTGGGCTTGGGCCCTAATACCGTGACTGTGGATGATATGGATCGATTGCCCTATTATTGTCGATACTAAAGATGCGGGGGCAAGAACGTAACCGACTAGAAATATTTCACACCACCTGTATGATTATGGTCATATATTCATTCTTTCCCGTAGGCGAAGAAGCAGTGGAGATTATCAAATGACTCCCTTCCGGTGATTGCTCACTATTGAGTTACCGAGTGGGGTCCTGTTTCTGAAGCAAGTTCCCAGCTTACTAGGACGAGGGTATGCTTTCACTGATTCTTCTTACTGGACACGGCGACTCCAGTAGTTCCAGCCATTCTTGTCGGATCTACAGTTATACGGTGCTTCTGTCCCGCCGTATTTGTAGGAATAGTCAAGGACTTTGTTAACGATGTAGAGCCCGTTGGTGCGTGCGCCGTCGGCGCTGGATCCACTCGTTGGTTAGAGGGTGGTGCCGTAATGGAAGTCGAAGGTGTAGGTAGAGGATTGACAAGTCGTGAAGGATTGGGGATATTTTTTGCGATGTCATTGTTGGCATTATGAGCGTAGTTAGAGAAGGAAAGGCCGTTTGGAGAGAGGGATGTACAAGGTTCTGGTCATCAGTAAGGGCATGGGCTTTCTCAAGTTGAAGCCTGAGACGACGTCTTCGAGCTCTACGAGCATTGCTTCAGTCTCGCTCACAACATCTTTGTTCATTCGGACGACGATGTCGCGTTGACCTCTTGTGAGAAAGTAAGATGTTGGCCGCACCATCTGTGGGCTACACAGCCAGTTTCTAAGATCTCATCATATGCATCCTACCATGTGATGGTGTCGTCGTTTTTGACTCGAACGATCGTGGAGTGTGTGAGGCCTGATCGATCAGACTGGACTGATGCAAACGAGGAGCCGGAAGCGAGCGTTTTACCGATCTTGAATGGCAGCATTGCCAAGCGCTTACTGCGTTAGCACACCATCGTAATAGAGGCAGCGAGAAGATACTCGTGGAAAATATAACGGCATTGAGATAATCTTCTATTGAATCCGAAAGAGAAGCTGAGTCAACCGGATGGTTCGGATCGGAGCCGGCCTCGCGGATTCGGAAACTTGAAGCATTGAGGAAGTTCGTCAGCCTTTTGTTCGGGTTTTGAATTTTCTGCCGTCTGAACGATCCTTCGCTGTACCACGACACCCCAAGATGCTTATAGCAACGATGCCAGAAATACCTAAAGCTGAGCAGTCGGCACTAAATTGCTCTACTTCATCCAAATGCCCGCTCTCATTTTTTAATCGTGGATTAGATGTCTATCCGGGCTACCTAGTCCATAAAATCTGTTGATATGCATAGAGTCCAATTCTGCAAGGAGCTAAGTGATATGAACCTTGAATGAATCATGAGGATGAGCACCTACTTGGCTCATTAAAGATGATACCGACCGAAACAGGACCCTCAGCGAATAGCCTGGAAGTGTATGATGTCAACCCTAACACGGGGTAACGCATTGAGGGCAGCCAGTCTCTCTTTCTCCCTTTCACTTAAAGATTTCACAGCCACACAGCCAACATTTACGCTCTCCAACACGCCGCCCGCAAGCCTAGACTCGACCATGTCAATAAGGGGAATAGCATCTGCGTGTGAGACGAAGACACCTCGGAACAGACGAGTCGAAGTTGTAGGATGAAGGGACAATATGCGTAGCTTGGGTAATATCAAGCTCATTCTTTCATAAAACGTCATGTTCAGGTCACAGAGGCACGATAGCGACTCAAGCGTCGGTATGCTCGAGAGAATGGTCAACAATTTGTCGAGGGTGTCATACCCAAAGAAGTCAAGGGCTGTGAGGGCACAATTAGAGCGATGGAGGAAGTCGCCTAGTCGAAGGAATAGACTACGGCGGGAGTTCATGTAAATGCTTTCCATCAGAGTCAAAGAGTATAGGTTTGGCGCAGTGATACATTCAAGGACGAATGGTGCGCGTAGTTTGAGATCACGCAGTTGTGCCATCTGAACATGACTTCCGTCGAAGTAAGTATTATCGGTGGCGGTATAATGAGCTTCAATCTCCAATCCGATGAGACTCGGGCAGCAACTAGTCACAGGGACAACCATGGAACAATTTTCAAGGATGGCGTGCAGTTCTCGCAGAAGCGGCAAGCGAGCGGGAGGAATTCTAGAAAATTCTTCCCAGATGGCTGTGGGTGCTGTAAGAAAGAAGGTTTGAAATCGGTTGGATTGTGTGAAAAGGAGGGAACAAAATGTTCTCCAAGTTGAGGGGATTGTTTTTGGTGGTACTGAGATCGGAAAATGGAGAGACAGGGATAGCGGAGTGAGTCTCGACCGAGAGAGAATACAGGTGAGGGCTTCAACAACACCGTCACTGACACTGCATATATATATGTCATCATCCTTCTTGTTAAAACGTGGGGGGGGCATCAATCTGGTCACCGGTAGGTCTGTTGTATTACTAGGATGGTCATGAGGATGTGCGAATCTTCCATTGATACTCGACCACAAAGTTGAATCCGAGAGGGTTGCACATCTCCAGGTGCTATTGACTTGCCCGAGAACCCAAAGGCCGTCAGAATGATCAAAGGATTGGACAGGGATCTTGCGATCAGATAAATAATGTCGAAAGACTTTTTGAAGGAGCTCCAACGGAAGACAAGATGAAAAATCCATGATGAGCAGAGGCTCTGGATATGATTGGCATATAAATATATTCCGTATTGGATCCTACTACTCACATTCGAGCAAGATGCAGGAGAGCGAACGTATTGTGTTGGTGGTTTGATATCAAGCGAAGCCGATGTTCCGGGCCGACAACCGCATTACATACAAGGTTGACATCAATAGGCTTGCTTAGGAGTGACATCTTGGACTCGTACAGAAACCACTATGTTATGGGGGTCACGAACTTGAACGAATGTCAGAAGTGTTCTATTTCGATTGTGAAAAAAGTCAATATGAGTTTTACCCCGGTAAAACGAAAGCGGATTCCACAGCAATGGAAAAGCTGCATCGTCTTCGCCTATATCATAGGTGCTCTCTCTTTGACTGGTAAGACAACACCAGTTACCGGACGACTAGAGATGGTTGAGCTTATCGTTGTGTCTGAGCGAGGCAGCTAAAATTCATCGGCGTACACAGTAGACGACAGAGTGACTGAAATCAAAACCCGCCTAAATAATGCTTACAGAGTTTGGAAAAGTGGGGAGGTACTAGCTTGGAATTCATAGCCTTACAGTTAGTGGTCGGCATTAGACTTCGGCACTCCCAACCCTTTATGTGCGTGATCAATTTAAGGCTCGCGAAACTAGTATTCTAATTCGTTGTACTGCAACTGAAGGGGGTGCAAGATACGCACTTAACTCTCTGTGCATGTTTCTCCTATCGCTGATGTATCGACCATGGTGTCCGTATGGATGGCAAATAACCCAAAACACCGTCCAGACGATCGTAAAGCGACCAACTCGAGATATCAGAAGACCATTGCCTGATCTCAACCATAACACCTGGCGTTGCATTAAGGATAGACAGTCGCTCCTTCGCCACTTCGCTTAAAACATCCACCACTACGAGGCCGATGTTAACACTTTCCAATATGCCACCCGCAAGCATATTTTCGATCAAGTCGATGACAGGAATAGCATCTGGAAAAGGGAGGAGCTCATTGACGAAATGCTGCCGGTGACGCACAACTACGCCGCGCTGAAGGGAGAATGCGCGTAACTTTGGCAATACCGAAGAAAGAGACTTCATCCTCGTATCGAAGGCCACCTTGAAATTATAATGGAAGAATGACAGGGATTCGACGGTCGACATGCTAGGTAGCACGTCGAAAAGTTCATCAGCAGTGCCGTCCCAATGTAGTTCGAGATTGGTCAAGGAGCATCCCGACCGACGGATAAAGTCGACAATTGGGGGTACACGAGAGGACGACCTTATAATAAAAGACTTGTTCGTCACCGTCAGTGACGTGAGGTTGGGCGCTGTGATGGCGTCGAGCATGTGCGAGGTGCTCACTTCGAGCTTGCACAGTCGGGGCATGTAGATGGCGTCTCTGCTATCGCGACTGTCGTCTGCAAAGCGTACTTCGGCAGCTAAATAGCTAACATTAGGGCAGCGCTGAATGACCGGAAAGTAGTCATGGACGTATTGGAGGGTGCCGTCAACCTTCTGGAGCAGCGGTAACTGAGCCAAAGGAATATTTGCAAAATCTCCCCATATCGGAGAGGGTGCGAAGAGATCTAATGTGCGTAAACGGCGAGACTCTGCTAAGAAAACGGAAAAAAGAGGTCTCCACGTGGAAGAGATGACGTGGTCCACTTCTGGATTCTTGGTGGGAAAGTGAAGGGAGATCGTGAGGGGCATGTCCTTCGAGCGGAGAAGGATGTAAGTGAGAATCTGGTTCGTTGTGAGAGTCGGAACAATAGTATGGACGTCGTCCATTGGCGCTTCATCGTAAAAGATGCAACTCGTGGAGACTCCAGATGACGTAGAACTGACGTGCGGAGGGTAATCTACTGCCATGTTAATTGCCGACCAAAGTGATTTATCTGAAAGAACGGCAGATCTCCAGGTCCTGTTCACTTGTCCGAGAACCCAGAGGCCATCGGAGAAGTCAAAAGACTGGACAGGAATATCGCGGTCAGAAATGTAATGACGGAAAATCTCGAGCAGGAGCTCCAAGGGAAGGCGGGACGATGTGTCCATTCACAGGACTCCTGGCAGAAATCAACAAAAACGATCAATTCAAACAGAGAAGACCTACGGTAAAAGTATAAGCGACGCTGAAAAAACTGTTGCCTGTCGTGATCGTTGTCCGGTAGAAAGTGACTCGGGCCGGAAACGGGAACTTATCTAGCGTCGGCATCTTCCGCCGGAGTTGAGTTGCAATTCCTATTTTGAAGCATTGAATTGTTGTTGGCTTCGCATTGCTACTTTCTACAGTGTACAACTCGCCTATGTCATTCTAGAGACAGGAGGGTGTACCTCTAGGGACCTAAAAATCTTCGTTGAAAGTCGGAGGTGACTTCCAGTCATCGTGCTAGAAAGGTAGCTTATGGAAGCGGTATATTTCTTGCCCGTGATCCATACATTTTTATTATGACAAAGACTTCGGAGCGTGGCTGGTCCTCCATTTGAAGACGTACCAGAATATCTCGATATCATGTCCGAAGGGTCACCAGATTGGTACGCTGTGTTGTTTCTTGGGAAAATTTCCTCATCTCCGAGTTCATCATATTGAACTATCACATGAGGTACACGGCGGGCTAGGTTCTAGAAGAGATGGCCGAGCTTGACCCTTACAAGGGGACGGCGGTCATCCCAAGATGATTCATTGGCAAGTTACTCGAAAGTGCTGTTCACAAATGTGCCCATCGACGAGATGCAGGTAATCAGTTACCGCGGAGAAAACGCGTCGGAGTAATAAGCCATATCGAAATGGACTCATTTTGATGCTTCGAAGCTTTGGACGCCGGAGCTCGGTAATTTAACGATCTATCTCACCCTAGTGCCAAGGCATCGAAATTTGACAGATCGCAAAGGGGTGCGCACTTGTGTTCTGTTCCTGTCTTATCGAGATGGTTTCAATAATTAATACGCCCGAGGCGCGTCGATCCTAGGTCGAGGTCGGATAAATGTTGATGCTAATGGGAATGGTATCAGCTGGAGTCACAGCAAAGCGACGGTAACGGAGACAGGAAGGCGAACCATTTTTGCTCCAGGAAGAAAGGCATAAACCGCCTACTTATAAGCTGACAACAATCCGAGACGAACAGAGCTCCAGAATTTGAACCATGGATTGATCAGAAATACATGACGAGTTGAATAAATGGCAGCTTGTCATGAAGGTACATGTTTCGAACCTGGGGTATGGCCTTTGCAAATTCAGCAGGCCATTGACCGACGAAAAGAAAAAAAAACACTGATGTCAAATTAATTACACTGTATTTGAGGGATTCTTGGGCTGACCCAGATAATCGGGTTTCCTGCAGAGACCAAAGACCATTAGAGTGTGCTTCACGAATACGAGGTGGAGACGACGATTGAACTAGATGAGCATGCATATGCATTTACTGATGAAGCAGCGTGTGATGCGCTCGCAGCTAGGAGCAGTTGGACAGCCAGAAACAATAATACAGCAACAGCGTAACATGTAGTTTTCCGCGGACTAAGAAAGACAACAGACTAAAATTGCATTACTCTTGTTTATCTGAGCGATGACAAGACTCGAGCATGACAATCAGGACGTCCCCAAAATCTTCATATCGTTAGGTATAAAGGATGCGCCTTCTAAGTAGAGGAAAGGTTAAGCAAAGTACAGGGCTTCACAGCGACGTGTACATACTGCACGTAAGGCTTAAGCCGCAGACTTTGGGAGCTCGATACAAAGGGAGACCTCGTAAGTAGAGCGTCTTCAGCGCCGGACATAAGGATACTGCTCGGACCAGCTTCTCGAGCGTGCTCTGCGAGAATGGTATATCCAGAACGAGCACCTCGAGCGATGCTAGGCGAGTCTGTGGTCGCAAGTATAAGTACCGCGTCATACTAGAACAAATGGGGTTCACCTCTAAAGCGCGCGTCAAATGCACGATATCACGGCATCCCGAATCTCGACATGTGTCGATGAGGTACAACCTCTTCAGATTCCCGTCCGTTAGTCGCCGTAAAGTTACACCAACATGCATACACCCCCCATCGAGACCTTCATGGGAACACATCAGCAACTAGACGTGCCACAAGCGGAATGACGAACCTGGTCCATACACTTCCAATTCGCCGACAGCTAGAGATCCCAAAATAAAGCGTATGTTGGAATGACAGCGCGAAATGGAAAGCCTCCGAATAGACACCGAGGCCATTCCAGCAAAATCCTGTGGCTCCGCATCGCATCCCTCCAACTCGAGAGTGACGAGAGATGTTGTGACGCTCTCGACGATCAAGCGGATAAGAGGACCACTTCCGCCACTCACACGAACATAGTTCAGGTTAACCATATCCGTGAAGACCTGAGAGCATAACTTTGAGTCCACCTCAAGATACCCATTGATGGCGAGCGACAGGCTCCTGATAGCTGATATACGAGAGATGTCGAAAGAAAAGAGGTCAGGCTTTGGAATTTGGCAGGCTTCAAAGACTACGGCCACATTCCGCCGAAGGAATCGACGCGCTATTTCATGGAGCATGTGCTTCTCTGTTAGACAGAGAGTAAGGAGTGTATCCCGGTCTGTGTCGTCGAGTATGAGCGAGAGTACTTCCGGAGGGAGGTCAAGCAGATGCATTGGGTTGGGGAAGAATGGTGGAATGAGAAAAGGGATTTGACGTTGCGGAATATATACGCAGCATTCGAAGACGCACAGGGCAGTGACAGGGATAATGTGCCCCTTAGTCTACACACGCAGGGGGATGCTAGCAAGACCCTTAGCCTTGACACTTACAAGGCTACGGCGGTGAACCGGAGACTACGCCGTAATGCGCCCCCCGAGGAGATAGAATTGACAACTAACCAACGTTGCCGTCCAGATCCCGGCGTTGATGGGTCAGCCGGGAAATGTTTTATCTTGCGTCGAAGGCGTTAGTCCAATAGGAAAACAATAAAGCAGTCTCACGGTAACTCGGAGACAGTGCTTTGGAAATTTTCACGAGCTGTCGAATAATGAGGATTAAATCAAGTCAACAGGGCGATATGTGGACACACAAGGACATCTGATACCGTGGTATATCAAGGGAGCCGCATCCCATCAAACTAGACGGCTCTGAGTGCCGAAACTCGGCAAGGGTGGAGGCATCAGCTATCTCGCCCGACTTGAATTGACAGGTTGCATATGGATGCACGCCAGTGTTCATTCCCTCGGGCTGCCCCTGGATTTCGGAATCATTTCATAAAACCATCGGCACATCGAGAATACACTCCAGTATCAGCCGAGATCGAAGAACGTTGTCGCTATGAGGGAATGTGAGTATCATGAAGTGAATATCCCAGTAAAACGCACCGGAATAGCGGCTTGTCGAATCCTCCATAAGTTCTAGTCTTGGGCTTTGAAGGCGCCGGCACTTACATCAGGAGCAACGCTAAAGAGCCGAGATCGACCAAAAACGAATGAGTATTCTGTAAGCGACCTTCAGATATGTCAATGACTGGCTGAAGAACAGGGAAGACCCATACGATACTATCTATCATGATGACACGGCCATATACTGGGTGGTTCGACGATAGGCACGAGACAGGATAGCGAAACTTGCTCAACATGCCCAAGACGGAACAGATCACGGATTTCTAACGTCAAACTTGCCAGAGTTCGGATGTTAATTGAGGGCGTAAAAGCGGGCCTAACTCTCGTGTCAGATTGGATATGTACAATCGCAGACAACAACACGAGGCTCTCACAGTAAGATTCGGGTAACATACTATTCACTCCAGATCTTGTAACAAGCTCTCAGGCACCTGACGTCTAGCGCCTCGTATGCGAGCACCTCGATGGAGGTGGTGTACTGTCCCCAAGTGGTAGTAACGCCCGCCAACAAATTCAGCCAGAGCTTGCGCATCACCAGACCCGTACCACAGATTGCAGGTTAGGTCCTGCACCACCTACCGAGACATAATAAAGTATTAAGGACGTTCAAAAGAAAATCGACGGCGACAGACCTCTTTGAAATGGGCCATTAACGTCTCTCCTTCTTGTTTCATATGCACAGCGCGCTCATTCCACTAAGTCCTTTCGTGTAGAGCACCATAATGAAAAAGACCTAAGTCAACAGAGCAATAAGTGGGATATCATCACCATCCATGAGTATGACGCATACCTCGCCAAGAGTCGTCGAGATATACTTCCAGGATTTTGCCGCATATATGCTTTCAATTCCCCATACCCTCTTCTGCAGTGAGAATATAGCGATGTCCACAATTGCACGACCTCGTCGAGTCATAGAGCCGAACGCAGTTTGCTCGAGGTCACCACGTAGTCCAATTTCCTGTCAGAGCGACCACACTAGCAGAGACGCGAATATAGACGGAGTTCACATCGCCATACCACAGAAAAGCGACGACGAGCTAGGGGAGAGTTGCTCACTAAGCGCAACGACGAGATGGAAAGGAAGTGCGTTATATTCCCACGCTTTGTGTTGATTTGTCACCGGGCCGGTAAAGCCGGCTGTACGTCCCGATCAATCAAAGGCGGATGCGATGCCACCACCACCACCACCGGCAGTCTTCAAATCATACTCTCTTTTATTGATCGCACTCGGACCTGTCTAGCCGCTTTCCCTCAGAAATTTCCCGGGTTAGGGGAGCTCCTGGACGTCCTTTCTTCGAGGTATCTAAGCTCTCGGATGTGATATCCGATAGTTGATCTTTCTGATAGTATTGTTCCAGGAATACAGCTTGCTCTTCTCCACCAACAATAGATCGAGCAGTACCTTCCTTATGGCGGAGAAAATCAAGTAATTGATCGACAATCTAAGCAACGGAAGGACATCAAATATCCGTCGTCCCACTACATATCCGTGCACCACACCGTCGTCAATCCCAATAATTCACGAAAAGTCAAGGTACCAGTCTGGTGGTGACTTCTCAATTTTTCTCGGTCTCATTGTTGTTTCCAGAACCGCTCATCGGAGTATCCGATGACGGTGTATATTCGGTACCTTCTCATATCCACAAGCTGGGCTTCAGCGATACGGGGCAGGTAGTCGTCACTGGCCATGGGCCGTGTAGAATGTACAAACTGGCCCTGCAATCTCTTATCCCCTATGACCCAGCTCTATCGTAGGTATTCCGGTATATTGTTCTTCTTTGAGCACGATTACAATGGTGACACAATTCACTACCACGTATCACATATCTTTCGCCTAGCAGTAGACGTAGTTTACTCTGAGGCAACATTGGACACCAAGCAAGAAGGAATCATCGGAATACCGCGTCTCGACAACCACCTTATCTTCGTACACCGCAGCCACATCCACCTCATCGACCTCTCTATCGTCCCTTCTCTCCCACAATATTTTGCACATATGATCCCTCTCACCAGCGTCAAATTCGGTAGGGGTATGCGTGCACATCTACCCCCACCCGGGACTTGCATCGCCGATCTCTTCTCGGTCTGCGCCACAGCTCTCAATCATCGGGCACCTCCATACCACTTCTACAGGACACGACTGTTCCCATAATTCATTATCGAGACGAGTGCAAGATATGTCGGAAATGGGAGAATCCCCAGGATGGAGTCAAGAAGGCGCGGCCTCTGTACTGTGGGGAAGCGTGTCAAGGGCATATTGGAAGAAGCATAAGGAATAAACATCCTCATAAGGTTGTTGTTCCGCTGCCTGTAGAGGAGAAATAGGCTCGCCGTATGAAGCATTTTTCCGACAAAGAACTGCGTCTGAGTATTGTGTATTCGATTTCCACCGTAATCGCACCACCCACTGTGCTCCCAAAGGTTCACGCTGGGCCCACTTGGTGAGCAAGCCGCAGGCTCCATACTGCTTCAGAGTCTATGGGATCTCTTCTATCTTGATCCATGGTCCATGCAGGAGTATCTGTGTGTTTTCCTATCGATTTAGGTGCCATCAAGCGCTCGGGATTCAAAGTTCAAACCTTCCTCGGGTGGTACCATCATATTCCCTCATTTCCGTACGCCATGATTTCATCATTGATTCTCCTCTTATGTTGGTTATCATTCAATGATAGTCATCTTATGAATTGCGCTTCCAGGGGGGCTGTGGGCTTTGTTGAAGCATGTTACCATCAGATTCACTCGTTGTACTGATCCCATAGCTGAGGAATATCAGTGACTCCTTGTTATATCTCTTGGGTATCATAGCGTAAACCGCTATGTCTGAGTCCGTATTTCGTCGTTGGCTCCTCTACACGCAGTGTTGTGCCCTCTTTCTGCTTATTATAATGTCTTGGCACAATCTGCGATGATATAATCAGGTGGTTGTGAGCGTCAGATGGCATCATTATGTTCGTATCCTAGATACGTGCATTGATTGGTAGAAACAGGAGTCACTCGGTTACTTATACACTTGTCTCACCAACAGGTTCTTCAATCAACAAATGTTCCTTTTCGCTTCATTGTAATAGCGCCAGGCGGATAAGCGCTCCCTCTCACTTAAAATCTCGTCGCCATTCCCATGCCGGTACACCAGCCTTCTGCTTCGTCATATTACTCGACGCAAGATCCACAACAAAGTAGTACCATGAACCACCACAAAGAGGAGTATGATGATTTGCTCTTACCTTCCCGGCCAAACGACGGTCTATCATCTTCCGCTTCCGCAACATGGTCGGAAGCAAGACATTCATCTTCATCCGCCACCTTGGCGGAGTCACCGCCCACAGCTCGACGTACATGGATGGCAGGCACACCCTCAGTAATAGCCGGACTACTGTCCGGTGCTGCACTAACTGCTGTGCTGCACCATGTTTACCTATTTATCCTCCAAGGACGTACTGTGTCGGGCCAATTCTGGATAAAGAACTCTTCCAATGTGCTGAGTATGTTGGTTCAGTGGCTTTGCATGGGGTCAGTTTCAGTATCACTTACACAACTCGTGAGTATCTCGTATTCAAACCTAAAAGCCTTCGATTCACGGACACAGTAGATCTGGTGGCTCCTACATCGCCGACCATTCACTGTCCATCAATTGAACCATTTATTCAGTTTACCAAATCCTTTCCGAATTCTTCGCCTCGCCTCATCTAGAAGAGGTAGGAATGCTATTCCTGTCATCGCCATGGCAACAATTTTGCAAGGATTTGCGCTTGTATCTATCCTTGCTCCCAACTCTCTCGAAATTGGATCAGCTTCACCCAAAAATACCGCTATCTCTGTGCCAACAGTTTTCTTCAGTGAAACATATCTTGATGGATTTGAATGCGATCCCTACCCTTCTGAGGCATGGCAAAAAGTCCTAGGCCAAGCATTGCAATCTGATACGCTTTTTGGCTGGAATGCACCTGCAGAGTGCGGAACCGCATGCAATTATACTATTCAGTACGCTGCACCTGCTCTGCGATGTACAGAGCTCGATATGAATGAAGTCATCAAGATGGTCCCAAGCAATGGAAGCACCATAACTGTGTATAATGCTACGTACAACATCGACAATACTACTGTCATGCCCGCCAATATCTCCATGGCATGGCGTACTGCGTACGACGCTAATGGGAAACCAACCATTGCTGGAGCACGTTGCTCGCTCTATAACACCACCCAGCAAGCCGTCGTATCATTTGCAAACAACACCAAAAATATTTCCCCCAGTATAATATCCTACGGCGTCCTCGTAGAGAACGAACCGGTTTATTGGCCCGGTTGCGGTCCTATACCAGATGGCAATTACGCTCAGGACGTCGGGTATGCAAGTCTTACCTACGCAGCCCTTCTGCGGTGGCTTTACCTCCAGCTTCAGGGAAGCTTAGCTGTCACCTCGGAGAAACCACATGCATTGACCACCACAAGCGGTTTCGACACCAATAATCTATTCTCGCTAAACGAAACAGCCGGAACGTTCACTCCAAACAGCGAGAATGTCGTTACCGCTCTAGAGCAGATCCTAGTTAATGTCACTGTCGCACTGATATCGTCACTTGGCCATACAACCACGGTCAATGCATCGGTGGTACAGGATGGACTGGTGTGGGTTTATCATGTCCAGAGATTGTGGATTGTATACATTACTGCGTTGGTAGTAACGACGGCATGTGGCGCTGTCGGGCTCGTTTGCATACTGAAGGATGGAGAGGAGCACGACGTGACTTTCTGGGATATTGTCCGGGCCACCAGGAACTCGGAATTGGATGTTCTGGTAGAAGGAGGGAAACGTGGAGGTGGGAGAAAAGATACCATGCTAAGGTACGCCGTTCAAGGAAAGGATTCGGACATGAACACTTCAGGTGTCTTCGTACTGGCCAGGTCTCTTCACAAGGGATCGAGCTGGATGGAAATGGGATCCTAAGAAAGCTGGAGATATATCAACGCAATCGATCCAAATTGTCGAGAATGTTGAAAATGTATAGAAAAATACGGTGAATGCTGGTTGAACTGAACAAAACACGATACATAAGCCTTCACAACCTAGCTTGATATCATTATAGACAGTCACATTAGAAGTTGAAAATAACAAGAAAATACCTATAGATCGCTTAGCGCACACGGCTCTTGGCAGAAGAGACTCATAATTTGGAGTTTTCTATGCAAGAGGAAGGAATCAGTTGTAGGAAATAATTCCAGAAGGTCGAAATGAAAAAAGAAATAGAGTATGCCGTAGGGGTGACGATGTGGCACTAGCTCCCAATAGGGAATAAATCTCGAAATGCTGAGTCATCCGTTGTGGCTATTTCAGGTGCTGACGACCAAGGAAGAAGAATATCCCTCCTTCAGAATAGATATAAAACACTATGGGTTGAGGGGTGTTGATCAATAAAGTTCAAAGTTGAAGTTAGTTCTATATCAGCATAATGTGCACGCATCAAGGGAATACATCGGAGTGAGGTATGAGCCGCATCCAGAAGGATGCCTATCTATATCATTACCAAAGTTCGCCCAAGAATATCCGCAGTCTGCCCCGCTTATACTTCAACGTGAACCACCTGGCCAAATTTGAAGACTTGACGTACGTGATGTACACCTATCAGACGCCTATTTGCAGAAATAATGAATGGTCGCACTCACGTTGTACTCACGGCCTTGAATGCCGGGGAGGTCTCGCCCTCCATTCGAAGGTACTCCTCTTTCGCCCTTTTCATCCATTGCACAAAGTGAGTGACATCGCCTTGTTGGAGTAGCAGCGTCCCGCCATAGAAGAGTATCTGGGCGCGAAAAATGTCAAGACGCTCTTTCTCTACCATCTTCAAACATTCCTTCATCTTCTCGTATGAAGGTTTCCTCCACACAGAACTCCCGGGTGTGATCTCTTCCACCAATTGGTCGATCTTCGCGCGTCGGTCGTCGGAGGCTTCGGTATTCTTTGTGTCGAGCCTACATGCCTCACACGAACAAATGAAAGAATAATCGTTCCTCAGATGAGCCTGTCGAGCAGCCCTAGGAGCCAGGACATATGTATACGAGATTGTGACTTCGTCTCCTCGTGGAATATCCCTCGTGGCGCGAAATTCTCCAGTGAAGGACGAGAAATTGAAGAAATAGTGGGAGTTGGGAGTGCAATCGTGGTTGGCGCGTGACAGCAAAGGGAAGATACCAACGAATTGGTTATCCGGATCAGGGTCTGGTTCTTCGGTGATGTCGAGCATGAGGAAGTTCGTTTGGAGGATACCGGAAAGTGGGTGATAGCCGGGTTTCGAGTTCTTTAGAGAAAATATGGCCTCACGCGAGGTATTGCTGAGATCCTTCACAGCGGCGAGATGGAATACACCGTTCATGGTATTCTGGTCGCTGCACCGCGGAAGCATCTTCCGCTGCGCATAGACAGGCCGCTCGGCAATGATGAGTTCTCCAGCACGGATTGTTCGACGAGCGACCATACCCACGCCTTTTCCCTCGACAGGCCGGAAAGCGATGGCATCTCTGTTGTCGGAAGGGGCCGGTTCATCCCACACTCTCCATGTCGATAGCTCTTTAACTTTGGCGATACTGTCGATGTATACCATATCATGTTTACCACGGGGCAGGTAAAGGAAGCAAGGTGAGCCGGGTATTCTGGTGTCGGAGAGAACAATACGTGGGGTTTTGGACAGAACCCGCGTCGTATCGCCGTCGGGTGGGGGTTCAGGAATGGATGAAGATGGGACGGGGTCGAACGAACGGGTCTCTGTAGACTTTCGCGAGGACGAGAGAAGAAAGCCTTTTCTCATTGCAGCGAGATGGGTAGTAAGTAGAATCTGATAAGATGCCGACTGACATACTCTCATAAATGCAAATCCAAAACGCCCGCTACGAAGAAGGCTTGTGTCCCACAATGCATGCGTGTGATCACCATGAGTCTCGAACGACCCATTGATTGCAGAGAATACCGAAATTTTACGGCAATCATGGACCTACGAATCTCCTCGATCTGAAGGATGGAAAATACCATTGCTACGCCCAACGGAGAGAACGCATAGGCTGACCTTGAAGCGAGTTGTGTTCTTCTGCGAACCTTATTAAACCGACAGGGTCACAATGCCTTCGTCTGAAATTCCTGTTTATCTGCAAAAAGAGACGTTTATCCTATCAATCTTGAATAAGAAATCAAACAGAACTGAAGAAGCACTGATCGAGACCTTGGAAATCTATATGTATACAAGGTATGATTTCGGTGTCCACGAGTCTGATTACATTCCTACAAGCGGTGAATAGCTCTAAGGAGAACTGTAATCTGCGTACGAAGAACTACTAAATAGTCAGCTGGTGTTGAAAGAGCCCATGTCCGTCAATCTTACAAAGACTGACAAAAAAAGCGAGAGCCTGGAGCTCGAAGTGTTGATGGCATCATGAAGGGAGCAGGTATTCATCATCGATGACGAATAATTCTTGCACACTCGGAGCTCCATGGCGCCTATCTATTCATGTCGCTGTGATGGTGGCTGAACCTCAAAATGCCGTGTTATAGCCCCTCACCCAAATCCCTTGTTTTAGGCACCAAGACGACGCAACATAAATAGACACCATTCCCGAAGCATCAAGAGAGATATTCAATGTAATTCTGAAGAGGTCCTGAAAGCTTAAACTCACCGCTGAGTGTTCATCAAAACGGGTGAATTTGTAGGTGAACACCGATGAACGGTCGAATTAAAAAAACTGGAGTCAAACAGAAGTACGCGCCGCTAAAGTATCAGAAAAGACCCACGTTTGATTGATCTTCGTTGACCCTAGATGTCGCGTGGATCAACTGAAGAACCTTGCCCAGCAAATACCGCGGTTTTGCCTATCAGTACGCAAGCCATCCGAGCCAAGACGTTGGCTGTGATACACAAGCATGCGGTCGTGAATAAATGAGACTCAAAAATAGAAATGATAACGCCGTCGTTGAAGAACAAGAAAAAAAACACAAATACCCTCAGGAGAAACATCGGGCACAGACGTAAGTTGTTGTGACACAAAAGGAGGAAAGGATGGGGGTAGGAATTAAGTCGCCGTGCCGTCCGGCCCGGTCGTCCATTGTGGACGTCAGACATACGTCAGCAAAAAGTGACCCTGATTTATAGAACCTTTGAAATTTGAAACCCTGGTCTTTCGAGCTACAATACTTTCACGTGGGAAATCACTGCCTCCCAAACTTATCCAATGGCGGACGTCCGTAGGTAGGCTATCATTCCGTAAATTAGCACTGCATCATTATAAAGCGTTCCATTGAATACCCACCAGCGGCACAGGCTTATTATCGAGAATAACTTCGATCTTATTCATGATATCTTCTGTAAGTCTAGGCAGGACCTCAAGCGCCTTCAAGTTCTCCAACACTTGCTCAGGGCACGAAGCACCCAAAATCACCGTGGATGTATTGGGATTCCGCGCCACCCAGGCAAGCGCGAGGACCGCCGGAGTCGTTTGCAATTCTACATTGGCTGAGTATCGATATTTTCAAAACATTAGTGACTGGTGCGTACCCTCTTCAGCGAACTTGGTGAGTTCTCGGACTTTGCGTATCTTTTCTTTCCCCTCGGGTGTGCCGAGCCCCTTGACCATATAGTCCAATCCGTTCTCAGGGATAGAAAGTCGCGTGCCTGGAGGAATACCATCGTTGTACTAAACGTTGATGACTGGGATCAAGGAGAGAAGTTCTGTAGCAAAGAAGTGACGTACTTTCCCAGTTAATATCCCGCTTGCCAGGACGGAAAACGCGGTCGTTCCAAGACCGTATTTCTTGTAAAGTGGCCTGAGAATTTCTCATCACTTGAAGAAGAGGTAAATAAGATTTGGAAGACTCACGCATATTCCTTCTCTGCTTGTTCCCGGTGGAACATGCTACGAAATCAAGGAAGTCAAATCAGATATCTGGACCAATACCATGGCTTGAACCCACTTGTGCTGGCACTGCTCGGCAATGGGAGCGATAAGGTTCAAACGAGAGGCGACGTCTAAAATAGAGTACATGAGTAAAACATTTCCAGGAAAGTCTAACTCATACGATGTGCTTCTTCAATCTCACGAGCAGACCACTCTGATGTGGCCCAATAAAAGGCCTAGGGAAACATAAGAATAGCCCGGGTACGCTAAATAACCTTATATACACACCCAGCCTTTCTCAATGACAAAGTTGAAGGCTCTGACGATCTCTTCCATCGGAACTGGCTTCATAATGAGAAAGGTTTGCAACTATGAACCTTCCTCTTACCATTAACATCGCATCGGTGAGCAAAGATTACGTCGACGTAGTCCATCTGAAGGCGAGCGAGAGACTCCTGCGTCCCTTCGATGATACTAGGATAAAAAAAATCGGATGGTGTTCAACTGAAAATACTATTGAAGACTCACTGCTTCCGCGACAACCCACCATCGTTCGGTCCCGTCCGCGGACCCCAGAAGAGCTTCGTAGTGATCACTAGGTCAGATCGCCGGATATCGAGTTCCTTGACGACGCGCCCACTACACCAAATCGTCGATCAATTTTCTGTTGCCGAGGAGAGGAGAATACGTACATCTCCACCTCTGATTGTCCCTTGGCATATCCCTCGGCAGTATCGATCATGTTGATCCCGTTATCAAAGGCTGTTTTGATGATATCCTTATGAGGCCCGTCAAATACATACTTGAAAGGATGCAGAAAATGCACACCTTGACGGGGTCTCCTTTGACGGTACCTCCCAGTGTAAGCCCTACAGTATCGATAGTGAACATACGTCCAAGCTGCTTGATCGTATACGTACATCCACCGAGTGAGAACAGCGGGACACGCAGGCCACTCGAACCGAGCCTACGAAACGGCATATTCTTGGGATCGAATTCTATTTGCGCTTGAGACATAATCGACGAAACGTAAAGGTGACAAGTATCGGCAAATGACGTTGTCTTTATAGAATCGGCTCGGAGCTCGGACCGAGAGAGGGTCGAAACGGCAAAACTTCGGTTCTGGTGAAAATAGTACGAAAGATTTAAGTCCGGTGCTTATCCCAGCGATGTGGGGCATGCAGTCCGTCATTTTCTAGGGCCACTCAAGTGTTGAAGCGAACGTCTATCCTCGGAAAGTGTGCCGCCCTTCAATGACCGGGATCTCATGTTAAGTGTAAATGGGGCGTTGGAAACCTATTTCTGCCTACTTAGAAATTCACAAGTATTTTAAGGACAATACTGTGGATTACTCTCACCTTACTGTATTCTGGAGTCATCTGCCAGCAACAAAATTTCCCGAAATGCTGAGAAGGCAAGCACGTGAGAAAGGTGCCCATGCCACGAGATCCGAAGGTCTTTAATCAGCCCCTCGTTGAAAAAAAGTCAATCAGGCCGTAGTTTTTCCTATATGTAGTAGCATGGCAGCCTGAATCAGGGCGCTTTCGCCCTAAAAAAAAAAGTAAATAAGAGATCTTTTGTACGAAACGGGACGATTCACCTATCTGCAATATGGATAAATTTAACGACTGCTAATCCCATCACCCTCAATCGTAAATCCCATAGACGTCCCACCCAGCAGAGTCAAATATATTGCTGGATGACACAAGATCGACCGTTCTTTTCATCAAGTTCGTTATCAATCACTGGATTTATTGACTAGGTAACATACCAGATGCATGAGGACCATTCCTCTGCAATTCGACGACTTTTTCAAGATGCGCTGGAACTTGATGGCCGGTATCGATCCCAACGACATCACGAGAACCCAAAGTATCGGCGACAATACCACTTATCCATCAGGCCTCAGGCCTCTTGTGATCGGGTATCCGGCTCAAACCATGCTTGATAGCGTAAAAATTCATGGTTATCGGGTCGTGTTGGTACCGGAGAGAGGAACGGAAGCTGAAATTGAAATTAATCAATTTTAATCAATTTAATTATTTGAAACGTCACAGGACCGGTCCGATATCGCCTTCGTCGCGATCGCCGATCATGCTGTCCGTTTCTGGCCATCGCCACTTGAATGTGAACCACGCCCCATAGCCTCGCCTTTCCTAACTATGTCTCCATCTCCTACCTGGTCTGCGAACATATTCCGTCTCTTGAGCTCAAAATCTCCTAGTCGTACAAGCCCCGGGCGAGCCCACTATCCTGCTGGCGAGATTTGGAAACGTGTCGTCGTCGAGTCGGTTTTTCAAGATCTGTTGCACTCGCCCGAGATGAAGGGGAGGAGGAGGTTCCTCAGGATGGACGAGCATGGCTTGGGCGGTGTCATATTATATGAAATCCCTGACAATTGGACCGTCGACAGCGTCCTGGGTATGGGCGCTGTGGAAGACCTTTTTGACGGAATTGGAGTACGAGTGTCGTTCGTTCCGCTATATGCTTGCACGTCCTTTGTGGTGAGTTTATCTCTCCTTTGTATTTTTGTTATAACTTTAATTCATTGTACTATTACTAGACTGGGCAAATTATGAACGCCCGATTCCATAACGTCGCTATGGTCCCGGTTCCCTCTCATTCCGGTTTTTCCGTTGATTCCTTGTCATTCGATTTGTTCGATTCCATTCCCTCCGAGGATGAACCAGTTCAGGTCCTCGAATATACGAATGATACTTCCCTTCGTGTAGACGACGTGTTTGATGACGACTACAACGACGGTCTGGCAGACGCGTCCCTCGTCACAGATTCCGAGGATGGCGATACATCGTTATGCTCGATTGGTCCCCTCACACCGACTAAATCCTTGCTTCCCCCGTTGTGTGTCGTCGAGGACGGGGAACCAAAATTTTCAATAAGTCCATTGCTGGACTCCTTTGGTTCCATACCATTCTCCTTGAAGGATATGAGCGAGGTCAAGAATGACTGCAGACATGGGCAAAAGGAGAGACTACTATGTGCTTGAAGCTATCTCGGTTTTGCTACATGTATTCTACTATAACATCCCACATCCTCTAGCACACGCATTATCAAACTATCTCAATTCGAGCATACATACAACAATTATATATTACATATTCATCTGCCCCCAAGCTTCTTAACTCTTGGATCTATCTACTTCGACCCCTTGCGACGAGACCTAGCAAGTATGAAGGCACCCGAAGTATTCGCCTCCATATCTCTTTCCTGGACTTCCCCCGCTTCCTCACTTCTTCGCCCTTCTGCGACTGCGTCCAATTCAGAGTTCCTAGTCGCACAGATGTAATCGTGGAAAGTCGAGTTCCTATCCTCCCCATCCTTCAGTATGCATGCCAATGCGAAGGCACCACATATCCCTGTTACTGCCAACGCAGTAGAATAGATAACCCATAATCTCTGTCCATGGTAAACCCATACCAGCTGATCGTGTACCAACGATGCATTAACCATGGTTGTTTGGCCCAAAGACGTTATCAATGCGACGGTGGCATTGACTAGGATGTGTTCCAGTGTGTCGACCACATTCTCGCTGTTTGGTGTGAACGTTCCAGCCGTTTCGTTCAGCGAGAACAAATTAGTGGACGCTAGTAAGTTGGTTACAGTGATCGAAGAACCAGTCGTCCTACGGACTATCATTCCGTCAAACTGGTCATAAAGCCAATTCCGAACTAAAGCGTAGGCGCTCCAGTACTCAAGGTCCTCAGGGTAGCTGCTGTCTTGCAGAGTACCGCAACCGGGGCGGGGCAACGATTTATCCTCTATAAAGCTGTTGTAGGATAAGATGCTGGGGGAAATATTTCCGGTGTTGTTTACGAATGATACGACAGCTTGCTGGGTGGTGTTATAGAGCGAGCAACGTGCTCCGGCAATAGATGGTTTCCCATTAGCGTCGTAGTCAGTACGCCACGCCATGGATATATCTGCGACCAGGTAAGTAGCCCTGTCAATGTTGTACGTGGAATTATACACAGTCGTCAAGTCATCGTCACTGGGGACCATTGCGATGACTTCATCCATATCGAGCTCTGTACATCGCAGAGCAGGTGCAGCATATTGGATGGTGTAATTGCACGCGGACCGGCACCCTGCGGGTGCGTTCCAGCCTAGAAGCGTATCCGACTGCAAAGCTTGGCCCAGAACTTTTTGCCAAGCCGCAGAAGGGTAAGGATCACACTGAGCTTCACCCAGAATGGTTTTATCGAAGTAAACTGTGGGCACGGATATAATGGTGTTTTGTGGGGAAGCTAAGCCAATTTCGAGATAGTTGGGGGCGAGGATGGATACAAGCGCAAATACTTGTGCAAATGTCACGATGATGATAGCCGGAATAGCATTGCTGACTCGTCTAGATGAGGCGAGGCGGAGAATTCGGAGTCGGCTGGATAAACCAAAGAAATGGTTTAATTGAAGGATAGTGAACCCTCGCCAGCGAATAAGCCGCCGGATCTACTGAGTCCATGAACGAGTGTTTTATGTTTTGATGTGAGATACTCACGAGTTGCATAAGGGATACCGAAATTGATGCCATGCAAAGCCATTGGACCACTGCGCTGAGCACATTGGAAGAGCTCTTGACCCAAAAATGACCGGACACGGTGCGTCCTTGGAGGACAGAGAGGTACTCATGATGCAGCCCAGCAGTAAGTGCAGCATCGAACTGCAGCCCGACTATGACTCCCAGAGTGCCTCCTAGTCGTATCCGCCGAGCTGTGAACAGAGACTCGACGAAGGCGTTGGACGAAGATGAATATACTGCTTCCGACGAAGTCGCGGGAGAGGAAAATGATAGATCATCGCCATATCCGGAGGGTGAGAGTAAGTAAGCGCGTTCCTCTTTATGGTAGTCCATGGTACCACGTCGTTGTAAATATTGCGTCGAATGATATGGCGAAGTAGAAGGTTGATGTACCGACATGGATACACTGACGAGATTTTAAGTGAGGATGCGTGCTTATTCGCCATGACGATGAAGGGAGAAAGAACGTCGATAAAATAAGAACGATACAGACGTATAAGTGCCTGCATCGACTTATGTTGGGTTACACAGCCGAGTCCAGAACGAAAAGCTACTAAAGCTAAACCTGTAAGGTGCAATCATGATACGCACAGCATCTCACAGCCACTATTACTCCCCAATTGTATGACCAGTACACGGGACAAAGGACGTCCGTTGACAGAAGATACCAACTTATGATGACTTATGATGATCCAGAACGTAAGCTAGCCTAGGCCAAAGCCGTAAGATGCGAACACGGCACTCACAGCATTGTCATAGCCGCCTGTTCAGTCTATTTCGGCATGTAGTGCCAAGATATTGCATTGAATAGGATACTGGGCTCGTTTTAAGGGAGCAACTGACGAAAGCTCGGGCCACTTGGACTTGGCACTTTACGCAATAATGCTGTTGAGCGATAGCAGTGGGGCAACACTACACCTCAACTACATATAACCTACTACAAAATGCGGGGAATTGAAGGTGAAGACCGAGAAAGTATTGTATTTAAGTTTAAATTCTGAATCCCGACACAGCAGGGGCCAGTTCATTTTAACTGGTAAAAATGGAAACCTTAAAAGGTTTTGACTTAGCAAAAGCATTTGTTGGTCCTAAAAGTGCTCTCAGTAAAACGGTATGAAAAATTTTTCTCTCTATAGAACAGTGGACTTGACGTACCTTTCGTTTTACAGCGGGAAAAACAAAGGTGTAAAACTGAAGCCGGAATCGAAACCCTTTCAGGTCCTGTTTTTAGGCCATTAAAATATACCAGCCTCTGCTGTGCGAGCACTTCGTAGCACACAATTTGATGAGACCGTGTATGCACGGATCATGATCATGCTTCAAGATAGAACAAGCGCTGCGGATTGAGAAGCGGTGGGAAACTCACTGCTAGCTCTTGGCCAATTCCCGCGAAGCATGGATATTTTTGGAATCACAGTCTACGGAGGGTGGGGCCATTACGGGTTAGGTGAAAGCTCAGTAGAAACTGAATACCGGAAGCGCATGCTGTATACATAACCTGGCTTTTGAAGGCCGTGTTGACGGTATTGGTGTACGCATGTTGTTTGCCACTACTATACGTCGGGACGTTATTTGTTGTGAGTTTCTTCCTCGTGTGATATTTTACCTTAATATGAAATCCCCTTATACTAGTTGAATGGACGTACACAAATATTAAACGAAGAATTCTCCTCTCCGGCACTCCGTACTACTATTAGACCGAGCAAGTCCTGCTGTAACTTCGAGAGGATTTCGGTCCCTTCTCATCCTGGGAATTTTGTCGAATCCGTATCATTCAATTTGTTCGATGTTATTTCCTCTACGGATAAACGAGTTCGGACCATGAAGTCCACGAATGATACATCACTTTGTGTAAACGATGCTTTTGACGACATTGATGATTTTTAGACGCGTTCCTCGTCACAGATTCTAAGGACGGCGATACGTCGTTCAGCTCGATTATTCCACTCATAATTCTATACTTCCCCATCTATGTGCCGTGCAAGACGAAGAAGCAGATTTCTCGCCGGATCCATTGCTTTACTTTCCCCTTGAAAAGTATGACTGACACGAAGAATGACTACGAATGCAACTAAAGAGGGACCTATGCTCGTGAAGCCATCTGTTTTTTGCTACATATATCCTCCTCTTAACGTTTTCCAGTTCACGCCTTTCCGAGCTATCCCAGCTAAAGCGCACATACCATATCTTTGCAATTGCATTTACATACGCATATTATGCAAACATTGTGTGGTCTTTCATCTCTCTAGTTTAATTCGTTGCAACAAGGCATGGTCAGTACGAAGAGACCTGAAGTAGTCGCCTCCACATCCCTGCCTTGGACAGCATATTGTAATTTTAACGCCAATTCTGTACTATTCTCTTTTGTCAGAAACATGACGCTCGATCCACTTCAAGGGAAGAACGGCAAGCTTCATTTCCGGAGATAAGAAAAGCCCGTCACCGCATAATACCATCGAACCTTAATTCTCTTGAATGGTGTGCGTCCAAGAGCTCCGCTAACCTGGCACATTTCTGTGGGAACATCGTTACGGGTGTTTAAGCGCCAACGATAGAGCGTATAAAGCTGCCGATGACTGATTTGGCTGGAATGAGGGCCATGGAAAGTGGCTCCCCGGCTCCCCGGCTAAGCGATGTTGGAGAAATCGCTTCCTTTCCTTCTCAGGACCATCACTTTCATCGCTTCAGCTATAATGAGCAACTCTCAGCAGGCTCGGCGTCGCGTTAAAGGAGGGTACGGTGATGTTATCTCCCAAAAGTTTATATCGCTGACTGTATGGTCGCTCTGGCAGAAACTGGCATCGGCCCGAATATGATAGCGTCCTCTAGCAAATAGAGTTGTTTCTCGACGCCCCAGGGCTGTCCCCGCATGTTCCGCCTTATGTCTGTACAAATCGGCCCTCTGGCACGGATCCCCGACATGCGAAGCCCACGTCTTCCTGCCCTCCTTCGTACAGTGCGAACAGATGTACGACATGACCCCCTCTCGCTTCTGACACGTCCTGCACGCCTCAGAGTAGCGAAGCATGGGGATGGCCATACCCTGTAGAAAGATGTAGTAGTGGGGTGCTCGGTGCATAAGCGTTGCGCTATAGATGGTGGAGAAGACGGCAGTGTATGCCCCGGTTAGTGAAGGTCATGGATGGAGGTTCTAGTAGAACGTGACATCGCGAAGAGGAACCATCTTTGTGAAACATTGCGCATGGGAAAATAGGACAGATAGGACAGAGATCGACGAGGTCAAAATTGCCTCTGTGTATGAATACAAGATGTTTGTCTATTCCCAATGATTCCATCATTCTTGATGTTCAAAGTCGCGTAGTTAGACAGTATCTGCGACAAGGGTGAGGATATATGGCACTTCGTTGCAAATGACATCATCGTCGTGGTTGCTCTCGACAAATAATGACACGCCAAAACACCTGCGACAATGTTAGTTCATGCATCGACGACACCGGGTGGTGCATGTACATACAATGGCCTTTGACGAGTAATTTCAGACACAACCTTTGGATATCCGCTGAGTTCGGATATACGCCATCGTCTACTGGTCATATGAGTGACTGAGCTTTCAATATACCAGTCAGATGAGAAGTCGTTCATCACATTAAATGCCACACCTTGCCTTTCCGTGTGCTTCCACAGTTGAAAACGACGAGCAGATATGGAGTTAGTGTTGAAGCTCAAGAACGGAAGAGGAGCGAAAAGAGCGACTCGTTTGGACCTGGTATGTCGACATGGTGATGAACGGTAAAGAAAGGAAGAGTACGGGTTCAATGTCCAGGGCTGATTCATTCCAACTGATCGAACATAGTCAAGCTATTCACTACAAAAGGGACCTAACGAGAAAGGTTGGTCAGCCATTAGCCATTGACAAAGCCCGTACGGCACACAGGCATCTTGAAAATATTCGATATTCGACGCCTGGAAATTGGCTTCAGTATTGGAAGAACAAAGTATTAGACGGCGACCCAAAAGCACCCGGTCAGTGTTGCATACCTCGTGTCCTGCGTGTGCATGTCTATCTGCGACTATCCTGTGATTGTTCATCTTTTTTTGGCAGGCAAGCGACTGTCCTGATTGTACTAAGGCACGCTTATTTGACGTTGTTGATGTTCGATGGTGCGGCGGCCCGGGGATGGGCCGTATCACATTGGTGCCATGTCCAGAAGACAACTGGGTTCAACGCCGGACCTCCTGTCTACCGGTTCCATTACATATGAGGATTCAGGCTCGGACAGAGACGATTTAGACAAGGAAACCGAGGATGAGGCAAGGCCATCACAACTGCAGAAAATGGTCTTCAATGAAATCAATAATGGATGGTTAAGAATGGACATAGGCTACAGAGGGACCTACATACTTGAAGCAATCTAGTTTTTGCTACAGGTATCCTACTCTCACATCATACAGTTCACGTGTTTCCTAATTTGAATGTCCATATAGTATCTCCGTGATTATATATTACATGCACATATATCCACAGAGTTCATATGTTCTTATATCTATCTAGTTTGATCCCTTGCGATGAGACCTTGCCAGTACAAATAGACCTGAAATATTTGCCTCCGAACCCGTTTTTTGGACAGCATACTGTAGCATCGCATTTTCTTCTGCATCCCCATGTTTCTCTCCATCTAAGACAGCATCCAATTCTGAGTTCCTGGTTGCCCGGAAGATAGCAGAGAATGTTAAGTCGCCATCCTCTCTATTCTTCAGCATGCAAGCCAGCCCGATGACACCACATGCCGCTGTTACTGCCAGTGCCATAGAATAGATAATCCATAATCTTCCGACATGGTAAACCCATACCAGCTGATCCTGCACCACCGATGCATCAGCCCTAGCATTTTGCCCCAAAGAAGCTATCAATGCTACGGTGGCATTGACTAGGATCTGCTCCAGTGCGCTGATAACATTATCGCTGTTTGGAGTGAATGTTCCAGCTGTTTCATTAAGTGAAAATAAATTATTGGAGATTAAGTTGAAATTGGTTTCAGGGAACCATGTGAATGTTGGGACTGAATCATTCCGGGGGATACATAGGAGGGTTCCATTGAGCTGGTCATATAGCCATGTCACAATATATGTGTAGTTGTGTGAGTCCTCAAAGGAAACATTGCCGTCTTGCAGAGCAATGCAACCGGTAAAGTTTGAAACCGAAGTAGAGTAGTACTTTGCAAGGTCGTAGGATATGATACTGGGGGAAATGGTTCTGTTGTTGTTTACGAATGATACATCGGATTTCTGGGTGGTGTTGTAGAGTGAGCAAAGTGCCCCAGCAGCAGTTGATTGCCCATTATCGCCATACATACACCATGCAATGGTCATATTTGTGCCAGTGTGTGTAGCATTATATATGATGGCATAGGGAATAGTGCTGGGAACCAGTCTGTTGACTGCATCCATACTGAGTGCTGTACATTGTAGAGCAGGTGCAACATATTTGATCGTATAATTGCATGCTGCCCCACATCCTACAGGCGCATCCCAGGCAAGAAGCTTGTCGGATTGCAATGCATGCCCGAGAACCTTCTGCCATGCTGCATAAGGCTTATCGTCATCGCATTGACTTCCAGAAAGATTGGTTTTACTGAAATACACTGTGGGCACAGAGAGAGTCATGTATATTGGTGGAGCAGTGCCAATTTCGAGAGAATTAGGAGCAAGGATTGATACAAGCTCAAATGCCTGCAGAAGCGTTGCAATAGCAATAACAGGGATAACACCCCAGAGTCTTTTGGATGAAGCGAGGCACAGAATTCAAAGAGGATCATGTAAACCAAATAAATGATTCAATTATCGGATAGTGAATGGTCAGCGACATAGCAGCCACCAGATCTATTAAGTCCTCTAATCAGAGGCTGTTACTAGTTAGGTTTGAATACAAGATACTCACGAGTTGTGTGAGTGATACCGAAATTGACCCCCTGCAAAGCCACTGGACCAATGTGCTCAACGCATTGGAAGAGTTCTTGATCCAGAATTGGCCTGACACAGTATGTCCTTGGAGGATGAATAAGTAAACATGGTGCAGCACTGCAGTAAGTGTGGCGCTGAAAAGTAGTCCGGATATGACTCCTGGAGTGCCTTTTAGTCATATCCATCAAGCTGTAGGCAGTGGCTCAACTAGGGTAGCAGATGAAGATGAATGTCCTGCTTCTGACCAAGGTGTGATAGTGGGAAATGTATCATCGTTGGATCTGGGAGGTGGGAGTAAGTCAGCACATTCCTCGTTGCGATGGTCCATGGTACTATGCTGTTGTGAATATTGCATCAAATGATATGGCGAAGTAGAAGTTTGCATACCAGCATAGGCATGGTGACGAGATTTTATGGGTGGGGGAGTGCTTATTTGTGATGACGACGAATGGAGACAGGATGTTTCTTGATGGAAGCAGAACCTGTTGGTGATGCAGATGTACAAGTGTTTCTTCCAGCTTATGCAATTACCAAGAATGGAAGGCTAGAATCAAAACCATAAGATGCATGATGACAGTCACTGCACATCCCTAGCCATATGGTGATGTGCTTGGTAACGGTGCAGGGAAAAACCTAGATTGAATATACAGTGAGTGAAACTCGTATATACTCAACCCTAAGCAATCCTTGCGCTTCACAATCACCAAATATATAAGTTCAGGTGTTTCGAGATCAATAGAAGACCTCTGCAAACCGACTAGTTTTGTTAGACCCTGGATCAATATTCAGGGGACAAGGGTAGGTCTGAGGCTGTCTTGTGTTTGGGCAGTCACCTCAGAGATCCCTGTAATAGTCCAGAATATGATGGTGGTATGATTAGGTAGCCTTTCAGTGAGTGAGTCGGCAAGATAGAGTTGATTAAACTATAGCTTGAAGCTAAGGTTACATAGTAGACTTAGCTATCCTTATATACTAAACGATGGGCCTAATAATAGTGTTAAAAGATGGGAAGATGGGATCAAAGGGGCCATGTGTTATATGGCATGATGGTTGTGCGATAGGGGGATCCCATGATGCGAAAGTAGAACAGGATCAGAACAGATAAGATAAGGGAAAAAATGAATAAATCATAACATTACCCTCTCGTTAAGGCAGTTGTCCCGACTGCCACTATGTCTCCTTCATCTTCCTCTTCTTAGTCACAGAGTATGCAGTTAGTAGGTTCTTTTTTGCTCTCTCTTTCCCAATAGTCGTTGATGAGTGCCTTCCAGACTTGTCAGTCGGGTTCCTCGATCCAGAACCTTTTACTGTCGATTCGTTCTACTTGATAGAACATGCTCCATCCTCCCATGGTTTGGTTTTCACGGTAGTTGCGATTGACTATTCGCTTGACCGCTCTTTGGGATCTATCAATTACTCTTTGTGCCATGATGGCTGGCATGCGGTTGGCAAGTTTGGTCTCGTAGTTTTTGATGGCTCCCCACATGTTTTTCATGTCGTCTTCTCATACCCACGAATTGTGTTCTCATGTCCATCCCTTCCATTTGATGAAGTAATCCGTGACGAGTCTGGATTTTTGCCCTTTCTTTCCATGGACTCGTCGTGTGCGAGAGTCTAGGACTTTGTCGATCTTGTACTCTTCTTCATCTTCGATTAGTTCTGGTGGTGGTGGGGGTGGTTGTTCTTGGTTGGGGAATGCTGGTGGTACATATGAGGTGAGTAACTTCTCATTAAAGTGCGGGTGTATTTTCCAGTGTGATGGGAGTTTGAGCTTGTATGCAGAGGCACTGGCTTTTTCTAGTATCAGGAAGGGACCCACTCGTTTGTCATCGAGTTTTTTCTTGGGCCGCAGAAGGTGGAGGTGAGTCGCATCGAGCCATACCCTATCTCCAACTGAATAGTTTATGGTTGTTCCTTTCTTCTTGTCATATTGCATTTTCATCCTTCCTGCGGCCTCCTCCAGTGCCTCCCTCACTTGACGATGAATCTCTTGCATTCGTTCTGTGAACGATTTAGCAGCTGGGTTGGTGAATGGTGTGGTTTGAACCGAGTCTGGTAGTATATGGGGGTTAACCCCATAATTTGTAAAGAATGGAGTTTGGCCAGTAGTGGAATGGATTCAATTGTTGTGGGCAAAGGCAGCAAGGGCAAGCCACTCGCTCCAGTCGGTCTGTCGGTAGTTGACGAAGATGCGTAGGTATTTATTGATCTCTTGGTTCGCACATTCGGTCTGTCCATCTGTCTGCAGATGGAATGCGGTGGAGGCATTTGGGGTGATGTCGAGGAGTTTCAGGAGCGTCGTCATGAATTTGGAGACAAATTGGGGTCCCCGATCAGAAATGACAGTTTTGGGCATGCCATGGTGAGCATAAATGTGATTGCGGAGTAACTTAGCCCATCCTTCTGACATAAGTTCTGTGTTGCACATGATGGGGACAATTTCTTTCAAGAATCGGTCTATGACTACCAAGATTGCGTCGTAGCCATTTGAGTCTGGTAGACCAGTGATCATGTCGATGGAGATATGAGTCCAAGGCTTGGATGGGATTGCGTTGGGATGGAGGGGATTAGCCCTAGGTTGCATATTGGTCTTTGTTCATTGGCACGCTTCGCAGGCCTTGATATATCTTTCCACTGTTTGTTTAAGTTTCAGCCACCAGAATTCTCTTTGGATGAGTTTCCGCATTTTCTCGATTCCCGGATGTCCCACCGTGATGTGGTCATGGTGATTGGTGATAATCTCTCCCCGTAGTTTGTCGTCCCTTGGGACATATATGCACCTGTCGTAGCATAAGAGTCCCTCTTCTTCTGAAATTCCTCGTTCGTGATTAAGGGAAGCGGCAATCCCCTGGTCCCACCTCTCATGGCTTCGCGTGATGTCTCTAATCTGCTGATGGATCTCGCTCATGGTCGGCATGATCATTGCTCGGAAGTGCTCTGGTTGGAGGACAATGATGTCATCATTGTCCTTCCTCCCTTGGTCATGGTCATCTCAATGGCTGAGAAGGTCTGCCTTCCGGTTGGCGGTTCCTGGCTTGTGGTGTAGTGTGAAGTGGTATTCTGCCAGCTCGGTCACCCATCTAGCTTGTCAACGGTTGAGTTTCTGGGGTTGTCAGAAATACTGGAGATTTTGGTGATCTGTCCAGATCTCGAAATCTTCTGTGGCTCCCATAAGATAATGTCTCCACTCTTCAAGGGCAAGCATTATTGCTAAGAGCTCCTTGTTGTAGATCTCATAGTTCCGTTCCATCGTGGTGAGTGCCTTCAAGAGGAAGGCAACTGGTCTCCATTTCCCTTCATGTTCTTTGCTGAGGACAGTGCCTATGGCCCCTTCACTTGCATCGGCCTCTACTTGGAATTTCCCCTGTTCTCGTGGCAGGGCGAGTACCACATCCTCTGCCATCTGCTTCTTAAGCCTTTGGAAGGCCTCGTTCTGTGTGGCTCCCCAGGTCCATGGGGCATTTCTGGTGAGCTGAGTCATTGGGCAGACGATCTTCGAGTAGTCCTTTATGAACTTTCGATAGAAGTTCGTAAACCCCAGCCTTGATGGGGTCCATCCGGATGGCACCTTCGCTGATAATTACTCCCAGGTACTCGGTCTCAAGAACTTCAAATTTGCACTTCTCTGCCTTAAGGAACAGCTTGTGTTCTTGTAGACGATGGAGGACTCTCTTCACTATTCGATGATGCTCTTGGAGGTCCTTTGAGAAGATCAGGATATCGTCTAGGTAGATGGTGACCTTCCCTTCATGGATGAGGTCATGGAAGATGTCATTCATCATCCATTGGAAGGTAGCAGGGGAGTTCATGAGTCTAAAGAACATTACTGTGGGCTCGAACAGCCCTCGGTTTGTCCTAAAAGCAGCCTTGTGCTTGTTGCCTTGCTTAATCCATACATTGTTATATCCCCATCGTACATCCAGCTTGGTGAAGTACTTTGTGCCTTGCAGCTTGTCCATCAGATCCGCAATGAGGGGAAGAGGGTATCGGTTTTTTATGGTCATCTCATTGAGTTTCTGATAGTCTTGTACAGGTCAAAGGGAACCGTCTTTCTTTTTGACAAAGAAAAAGGGGGAGGCAAAGGGGGATTTGGAGGGGTGAATCCTTCCACTATCCAGGTTCTCGTCGAGGAACTTGTCCAGCTCCTCTTGTTCATTTCGATTGAGGGGATAGATCTTGCAGTCAAGGGTTGCTTGGGCATTGGGGATGAGTTTGATTGCACGATCCCATGGTTTTCGATCTGGGAGGTCGTCGAAGTTTTCTTTCGAGAACAAGTCCTGGTATTTACAGTATTGGGGTGGTACCATTTCCTCAAAGCTTCGCTTGGCCTTGTTCTCGTTTGCCCTTGTGGCTAGATCATTGGTGTGGTGAACTGCCCAGATCTTTAGCTCCTCCTCCAAGTCAATCATTAGGATGGTTTCTCCTTCCTCTAGTTCTTCATCCCAATGGTCATCAGGGTCAGCATCGGGTAATGGGAATGGATTTCGTTGGCATTGGCATCTTGCAAATAGGACCTTCCCCGTTGTCCAGTTAATGACTGGGTTGTGTCGCTTCAACCAGTCATGTCCTAGGAAGACATCTCCTTTGCCTAAGTTGGTTACTCCTAGGTCTATTCGCTCACTGTGTCCTCCGATGTTGAGTCGAAGCTCGACAAATTCCATAATGCTTCCTGCCCTATTGTGGGTTCTGTCGGCATTGTATACTGAAATGGGACTGGTGGCTTTACAGGTTGTCAGGTGGTTGTTCCTGATGTAGTCCTTGCTTATTGTGCTGCTGGTGCAACCGCTGTCTACGAGCACCTGAACTTTGAGGATTTCTCGGTTGGTAAGGGTTTCGATCTGGGCATCGAGAAATAATTCTCGGGTGCCCGAAGTTCTTATATGCTGTTGATATTGGATTGGAGTTCTCAACTCATATAGGCAGTCGATGGTGGAGGGGGGGTCCTCTCATAGGATGCATAAAAGATCATTATTTATTTTGGATCTTTTGTCTCGGTGTGCCCAAAGATATAATGAGGATAGGGCCTCCGCCTCAGTTCATGCTTCCCTAACTGCCCGAAGGGTCCAGTCCACACCAAATGGTGGGAGCCAGGTGAAGTTCGGGGGGCAGGAAACACTTACTGGGGAGGGTACGGACTGCCTCTCCTCTTGCGCTTCTTCATCTTGCTTCGCTTGCGCCTTTAGATAACGTTGGTAGGAGACATCATCTTCTTCATCAGGCACTTCCTCCATGGTTACCGGTGGTGGCACCGTGCATCTGATGCCGCTTGATTCCATTGGGGGCGTACTGGAGGGTACTGCTCTCCCAGTACTACTGGTTCCTCTTTCTGCTGATCCCGAGAGTCGTTGGGATGTCGCTTCCCTAGGCGAGGTGTACGCCTTGGCTAGGGGGTGAGCATCTCCGCTTGCCCTGGCGGGGCTCGGAGTTACCGGGGTTGGGTCTCTCGTGACTTGTCCTGAGGGGTCAATGACTGAGGGGGTTGTACACGCTTGATCGAGTGTGCCACGCCCCCTGTTGCGCTCAGGGGTCGATGGCACCCATGGCCCAGAGCTCTTACCCAACCGGAGAGCGGAGGATCTGGGGATTTCTTCTGAGGCGATCGGAGAGGGGTTGACTGGAACGAAGGTGGTTAGCGATCGAGGGAAGGATGGGGGTTGGGCTGTAGCTGGGGGGTTTTTATTGTTCTTTGGTGGAGATTCCATTCCAGATAAGGAAGTAGTCAAATCAGGTATATTCGAATGCATGTGATGAATACGTGACAAATTGTTACAAGAAGAAGAAGACTGTGCCACAGGCTTTGACTTCGAATTCCTTATCTGAAAGTCCTGGGCCGAGCAAGTAGAATCGCTTACTTGTTGGCCTTGTCTTTTGCCTCCTCAACTTAGGAGGTCTTGGGGGCCTCCTCCTTCTTCTTTGGTGATTTCGATCATTGCCCTCAGCTCTTCTCGGGTAAATCTCCCGGTACAGGCTTCGCGGGGTCTCTTTTTCTCCTTCTTGCAGTCCTTCGATAAGTGCCCCTTCTCCCTGCAGTTAAAGCACCATCCTTCCTGTTTGAGTCGGTCTATATCCATCGGCTGTCTGCTCCCTCCATACGTAGTTCTGGTCCCTGTCTTCTTTTTGGGTGTGGATGTCTGGGAGCTCCCGTGTCCCTGGTTCTTCAGCCGATTGTCGGACTTCTTACCTTCCCTCCTATCTCCACCATGGGTTTGGTCAAAGAGCATTTGCCTTTGTCATTCTTCATACATGGTGGTGACCCGGAATTTCCATTGTGGGTAGGTTTCGGGGATGTTAAAGCCTGTGTCAGCAATTGCGCAGGCATAACTGTATGGGATTCCTCATCATACCGCGGTGATGAGGGGGCCTCTTGCACTTTCGTCCCACCTTCAGTTTGCCATCTGTGCTTCTGTTTCTAGCTTCTGGAAGTATTGGCTGGCGGACATCCCCTCCATGCAGAGGTCCATCATCTTCTTCTCGTGGATGTCTTCGATAGCCGGGTCGGTAAAGCACAGGGAGAGTATCTCCACGAACCTGTCCCAGGAGGGGTATCGGAACCTTCCTAGGTTCCGACTAAAGAAGTCGTCGACTAGATTGACCCACCATTCCAGGGCTGCTCCGGTGAGGGCGGAGGTCACGTAAGCTACTTGTTGAGACTCATATAGGTAATAGGTGCGATAGGTCTCGAAATAGCTATTGCACTGATATAGGATCCTTTTGAGTTCTGAATGGGTACCATCAAACGGAGCAGGTTCTTTGATGAGGGTTGGCCTTACCCCAAGGAAGGGGGCATTGTCGGCAGCATTCCCAACTGGCCATACCAGAGGGGGGCCGGGGGGCATTTGGTCTGGGGGGGGACGGGGAATCGACCATCGTTCTGGGTCGTCCCATGGATCGTTATCCAGGTCTCCCTCTCCATCAGGTGGTTGGGGGGGACGAGTGTTTGGATAATTTTTGTAGTGGTCCTGTAGCTCCTTTTCGGCTCCCTCTTGTTGTTCATGTAGTTCTTGGGCCTTCTCAAGCTCCTTCTCGTGTTTAGCTCATAATTCTGCTGAGCTTAGTTTGACGGGTTCTGGCTTCTTCCCTGAAGGTCCCGCCTCAGCCCCTCCTGCTCCCACAAACAATCTACTGGTGCCGGGATGGGGTGCTTGGTCCTGCCTGCGGAGGGGAGGGGAAGTGGTGTGGGGGTGTTGGGAAGCTGGGTCCCTCTTCTGGGGAGGGGACATGGGTATCCTCCTGCCCCTTTGTTCTGCCACTGCCTTTGTCCTTTCGATGATGGCTCAGGCTTCTTTGGCCCTTCCGCGGTCTCTTTCTGCAGCCTCCACCATTTCTCGTACTCTTTCGGCCACCTCTCTGTTTGCTGCGAGGTTCTGGAGGGCCCTATCCAGAGTCCTTTCAAGCTCCCTCTGCTTGGAGTTGGTTCTGGGACGGAGTGCCGGTCCCTCATAGGGATGGGGGACGGGGCCCTGTAACTCCCTTCGGAGGTCTTTGTGTATTCTTCTTCCCACAGTCCGTGGAGTGAGCAGTCGCTCTGTTCCTCCCACCATTCTGTAGTTGGGGCGAGTTCCTGATATGTACTCATCCATTGAGACCGGGAGGCCTCCCCTTCATACGAAGTCTCGTAATCAGACTTCCCAGGTGAAGGTGATCCAGGGTCCCAAAGCTCGTCTATCTCCCTCTGAGAGGACCGTCCACTCCATCTCTGGTCCCTCAAAATGGAAAGGGTTTTCTTCGAACCTCCACTGGTAATGGTCTCATTCCCGCTGCTGGTATTCGATTCGAAGCTGCTCTGCGACGGCATCCTGCTGGGCCCATGCGGCTCGTCTGAGTCTGTCCCAGTATCATGTTCTCGACTCGCCTGCCAGTCGAGTATGATTTGCTGTGCTGTAGTATGTGTCAACGAGCTGGAGTTGACGTCTCCTTCGCTCTTCTCTCTCCTCATCTGTTGGACCTGATGCCTGGGATGGGGAGCTTTCCGTTCATATGATGATCCTTTCCTGGAGGGGGAGGTCGGGATATATTCTCCTAATGGGCCTTCTGTCTCGGCCCCTATTTCCTGTTTGGGCGAGGATAGCCATGGGGGGTCGTATCAGGAGAATGGGTCTGGGCGATACAACCTCTCTTTCGGAGGCTTCTCGTCGCCTCTCTGTGACCTCGAGATCGAGCTCTGTTGGACTAAATTCTTCTGCATCTCTATCATCTCCCTCATTGCTGGTGACCCCAAAGTTGGATCCTCTTGCATATGCCTCGATGACGTCCTCGTAGGAGACAGTTGGAGAGGGTTCATAATGGGGGACTGGGGGAGGGGCTCTAGTGGCAGTGTCAGAGGACTCAGTTCTGGTGGTCTGGGATCCCGATAGGATCGACAGGATGACTGGGTCTTGACTGTTCGTATGGATGCTGTGTCATCGGTGGACTTGGGTAAAACCTTGTCCTTCAAGGTCTGTATGAACCCCTTCTTCTGGGGTGGTTGGCTGGGAGGGTCGGACATAGTATCTCGGAAGGTTAGGGTGATAGGTTCTGATAGGTTGTCGCCTCCGTTGTCGGTATCGAGGGTGAATGAATAATACGGCTGTTAGGGCAAGGATTACTGTCCCTAGCACCGTTGATACTATGATTGTGGTTCGCGGGGTGGGATCTGTCGTAATGAGCATAAGCCTCCTTTGTCGAGCGGTTTAGGAGGTATGGTAGGGAAGCTTCAAGCTAACTGTTAGACCCCGGATCAATATTCAGGGGACAAGGGTAGGTCTGAGGCTGTCTTGCGTTTGGGCAGTCACCTCAGAGATCCCTGTAATAGTCCAGAATATGATGGTGGTATGATTAGGTAGCCTTTCAGCGAGTGAGTCGGCAAGATAGAGTTGATTAAACTATAGCTTGAAGCTAAGGTTACATAGTAGACTTAGCTATCCTTATATACTAAACGATGGGCCTAATAATAGTGTTAAAAGATGGGAAGATGGGATCAAAGGGGCCATGTGTTATATGGCGTGATGGTTGTGCGATAGGGGGATCCCATGATGCGAAAGTAGAACAGGATCGGAACAGATAAGATAAGGGAAAAAATGAATAAATCGTAACAAGTTTGGTAGAAGTTCAAATATTCTAATAAGTGTGCAAATATTCTAGCAAGAAGCTTGAATATATGACTTGTTCTTTCAATTCTAAAGGTATTCAAGCTATCCAATTCGACTTAGCGAATATAGAATAGGTCTGGGAGCAAATAAAGTATATTAATGACAACTGCTCGTCTTGGTACTTGAAATATTCTGGATTCTGATATTAATGGCACTCTGGCCAAATTCTATAGCACACTGGCTTTATAATGGCGCACTGGCCAACTCTGCGGCTCACTGGCTGATACTATGGCTCACTGGCCGATTCAAACTTGAAAATATATAAATAATCTTTATATTCTTTTATCTTTTTCTATTGGACTTAAGGAATATTCATCTCACCCAAGGAATATGCACAAAGGCCTTCGAATCGCCCTGCTCACTGGCTAAGGTGCGACTCTAAGGGATGGCAAGCTTCTTGGACTTAACAAACTAATCTATAACTCCAAGGTTCCACTCCAAGGCCCTTGAATCGCCCAAGCTACTGCGCTTATAAGGTCAAATTGTGGGGAGGGTGTTGCCTCCCGTATATTACATCTAGGAGGCCTTTATATACTGTATATAGTCCGATCTACCATGGATATCTAGTCATACTGTATAAGCTAATATCCGACTGGGTCTAGGGTATATACTACTGGGTTGAGGGTCTTATCGGTCCAGACAATCTAGATACTGTCTCCATGGCTGTTGGAGCCAGAATATTCTATTATTCTTTGCCAGACCAGGGAATATTCCGGTGCTACCAAGCTAGCTAGCTTGGTTACCAGTTAATTCACCCGCTACCCAGACTACCACACCATGCAATGGGTGATCCATCATTATCTTCTGTATCTAGGCAACTAGCCGAAGCTGCAACCAGGGGAATATTCCTGACCGATCAATTAATAATTGGTATATTCCGATCACTGATGTGAGCCTCATGGCTATTCTTCTGGAATGCGGTTCGTCTGCAGAATATCTACAGGTCCAAAGTCACTATCAAGTGATAGTAATGGCGAGTCACTTTGTATCTTCAATATGAGGGAAAATATTCTGCCATGTTAGGGAGAATATTCACTTCTGAGTGCAAACTTTGCAGGCTTTTCTGTCTATTCTTTCTAGAGCTTGAACTGCCTCGGAATATTCTGCAAACCATAGACAACTAGTCACAGCTATTCAATCGCATTAGGGGAATATTCCCTTCTGTCAAGACTGGTCAACCACATTGGGGACTTAATCATCGCATTAGGGGACTATTCACATCTTCTGGGGGCTAGTCAACCATATTAAGGGACTAGATACTTCTGGTTTAAGTAGATCGTGCATGAGTGGGATGTTATGGCATATATTCGCCTGTTTAGACCGATTACAGGTTGAATATTCATGCTGGTAGGTTCAATCCTTCGAGGTACTGTTCCTAAGTCCTGTATTTCAACTCTGTATATTCTCTCATTGTACAGGATCTTAGCTATCTGCTCGGAGTCTCAGCAATAGCTCTCGTACTCAAGTAGATATAGATTCTGGTATGTATATATCTCATACAAAATCGCAAAATCTAAGGGTAGACATGCAACATGCATATCAATGGAAGAAAGAAATGCCAATATTATCGTTGGTCCTGGAAGGTGTGGGTAAATCAGTATAGTCTTCTTCGGGGTCTATGATTCTACACCTTTGTAAAACTTGGGCCAAACAATATGGTGAATTAGAATGTAAGTGCATCAGTAAGAGTATGGCAAAAGTCTTTTATGTAAATAAATTCATCATTATTGATGAAGATGCCGATTGTCTTGAATGAAGATCCGAGTCAAACATGTAAGATGTGAATTTCAATCTCACCTCGTAATGGGATTGACCCAAGCAGCAGAGAATAGGGCTTGTTCGGTCCCGTAGTAGTTAAGTACTGATATTCTATTGATAGTACCACGGTATGGATATCCTTAGTTTCTGTTCAGGAGCACCAACCAGTGATAAAACCTACCTTTATCCTTCACATGTAACAGCCACCTGCTGATTCTATATCAGTTGGTAGTACTTGTGAGGATAATAAGGAATACATATTTTAGTGTAGCCAATGAAATTCAAAGCTTCACCTTATGATGCCTTACAGTTGTATCAGATAACCAGGACATAGAATGATATATAGAAATACCATAGATTATAAGAGAGTAATTGGAATCTTAGCCGGGTCCACATCCACATACAAGGAACTGAAACGATACTTCAAACAGTGAAGGTCACCTCACGTCCCTTGGAGGCAACTGGACATTGGCTATATCTGGATAGTTGTTCTCGATGCCCCGAGGCTGTGACCCTGCATGATCCACCCTATGCCTCTGCCAATCAGCCCTCTAGTATGTTTCTTTGCAATACAGAACCCCAGGCTTCAAGTTGCTGTTGTCCTTCATACACTGCAGGCACAAACACAGCTTGATGCTGGGATGATCACGGCATACCCAGCAGGCATCCAGGTAATGAATTGTGGGAAGAGATCTGAGACAGATCCTGCTAAGAACATTCATGCGATGCATATATTGATGGGAGATGTACAAGCACTGCACTATAAATAGTGGAGAAGTCGACAATGGCTATACCCCGCAATGGCGTGGTATCCCGATCATCCTATGTTTCATAGTGAGTGAACAGCATCTGCAGTGATAGCGAAGACATACTACAAATAGTAGAGAATGCTGCCATTATAGTCAGTATTGAAGGAGAATGATATGCCAGAATGACTGCAACGTCATCAGGTCATAACCTCGTTTCATTCAGAACCAACTTTTGAATATATGATGGGTTCAAATATACGCCCCGTCCACCGATCTGATGAGTGTTTTCTCCAGTTAAGAGGCCATTTATCACATTAAGTGCTGTACCTTATCAATGAGGTTCTATGGTTGGCCATCGTGTACATATATGCACTGTTCAGTTGCTCCACAAAATTTCAACTTTTCCCCACTACCGACAAGGTACTGGGAGCGCCAATAGGGGAAAAGAGCAAGCTATGATGCCAAATCCCACAAAGTTAGACTTACTAAGAAGTAAAAGGACTTGATTTACTCGCTATTTTGGTGCTGGTGGACTCCCAGGTCCACTACATACACATATGCGAGCATATCTCCGGCCAAGATCGGTTGGGGAACACAGATCACTGTCAGCTCAAGATTCAGGGAAGGTTGACATCTGGAAGACATGCCAGGCCATCAAGGATATTGTGATCATGTACAGACCAATACACATACATAGCAAGGTGCCAACAATACAGTCTTAGCATGCATTGCTGTGTACAGCAGTTTGCATTCCAGAATTCCACATTGGCAATGCATTTAAGGTACTAAGAACATTGGCAACAGCTACAAAATGACCAGCACAAAAAGGACCTACCGATCTTTAAACATTCAACGGTGCATGATATCCTGGAGCGTAGCTTTTGGAGGAAGAATTAGATACTGCAGGATCATTATTCTCTGACATTTGGTGCATATATGAGGCTCACTTGTTAGAGGTGACTGTCTCCATGGGCAAATTTGCCTGAGATAGTGAAGCTTGGAAGAAAGTTTGGGTGGTCTAGCGGCTCTAGGGGGCATCATCAGCTGCAAAAGGATCCTGACTTGAAAGTTCAGCCTGTACGATGGATGAGGATCTTGACCATATCTATTATCAACACCTATTAGGCCATTTCACTAGACACAACATAATCTTTAACCCTGACTGTTCAATTGCCCTGGCAGAAAATTGGTATTGGGCTGAATATGACAGTGTCCACTAGCAAATCATGTCAGGTGCCATGACTCCATGGACTATAGTTAGCCATGTATGTGAATAAAAACCCAGAAACTGGGCAATCGTAAGTGTAGCCACAGCCTTGTGCATGAAAATGACATGTAAATCTCAGAGGTGGCAGAACAATGGCTGAATTGGGATAGTTATTCTCGATACCCCATGGCTGTGTCCCCAGATGCTCTGCCTTACGTCTCTACCAATGAGCCCTCTGTCACGTCTCGCCACCATACAAAGCCCATGTCTTCTCCTCTTTCACACACTACGAACAGATACGTGAATTGATCCCCTCTCACTCCTAAAATGTCCTGCACGCCTCGAGTGGCAAATCATGGGGATGATCATATCTTGTACATAGAAGGACGCTGTATGACAGTGTTTGATGCATAAGCATTGTCCTATGGATGGTGGAAAAGACAGCAATGCATGCCCAAGTCTGTGAGAATCATGGACGTAGGTTCCTATCAAACCTGATGTCTCGAAGGGGAACTATATTTGTGAAACATGGCATGGGTGGGGATAGGACAGAGAGATCAACGAGAGAAGAATCACCACAGTGAATGAATATGAGAGGTTTATCTATCCCTGGTGATTCCAACCCTCTTAATGTTGTGTAGAGTAGACAACATCTGCCACGAGAGCAAAGATATACGGCGTGTCATAGCGAATGACACTGTTGGTGTGGTGGCTCTTGACAGAGAATGATACAGCAAGATATCTAGGATGGGGTTAGTTCATGCAAAGACGATGCCATGAGGTGAAGATACATACTCCCTATGGCCCTTCATGAGTAACTTCAGACACAACTTTTGGATATCTCATGGGTTAAAATATACGCCATCATCTGCCGATCCCATGAGTGATTGGACTTTCAATATACTGGTCAGATGAGAAGTCGTTGATCACATTAAATGCTGCACCTTGACTTTCCATGAACTTCCATGGCTGACAATGACAAACAGATACAAAGTGAGTGTCGAAGCCCAAGAATGGGAAGGGAGCAAGAAGAGTAACCTGTTTAGACCTAGTACGTCGACATGATGATAAACAGTGAAGAAAGGATGGTTACAGGTTAGCATCCAGAGCTGGTTGATTCGAACTGATCCGACAGTGAAGCTATTCACTACAAAAGGGTCCTAATGAGAAATGTTGGTCAGCCTTCTTAACCGTTGACAAAGCCTGTAAGACGCACAAGAACCTTGAAAATATTCACAGTCAATGTCTAGCAATTGGCTACAGTATTGAAAGAACAAAGTTATTCAATGGTGACCTTCAAGTTACAGAGCACATTGTCAGTATGACGATTGCAAAAAATAAATACTGTGGCATACCTGGTGTCCTTCATGTGCCCGTCTATCCACAGCCATCCAGGGATTTTTTATCTTGGTAAAGCAACTTTGAAGTGCAGGCAAGCATACGTCCTGATGATATTGGTATTGGTATTGGTACTGGCACAAGGTCCCTATAAGGAATGGCCAAGCCCACAGCCCTGACATGGCAAGCCATGTGCTGTGGCCACAATGGTGGTCGGAAGAAAACCATGTTTATTTGATGTTGTTGACATGGTGGTGGGCTGGACACATCACATCCAGACGTAACTGGGCCACACCTCTTAATCAACACTGAATGTTGTCCTGCTTCAAACTTCAACGCTTCAGCTTCAGCTTTAATCTCCAACATCCATCTGTCTATATTTATCAAACGATGGTCCTTGGATTAAGATTTCTCTTCTCTGCATGCCATAGCTTTGCCTTGTTTGAAATTTTAACAGCTCTGAACCAGAGACATTCATATGCACATGTCTGCAAAGCTCTTATCATTCTATATCTATTTAGCTCCATCCTTTGTGACATGGCCTGGCCAATACAAAGACACCTGAGGTATTCCTATCTGTGTCCATTCCTTCAACTGCCTCATACTGTAGCATGGTATCTTTTTTCGCCTCCCTGAGTTTCTCTTCTTTTACCACAGCATCTAAGTCCGAGCTCCTGGTTGCCTGCACAATATCCCAAAATGTCAAGTCACTCTCCCCTCTGTTCTTCAGCATGCAAAGCAATGCAATCCCACCATATGTCGCAGTTAAGGCCAAGGCAGTGGCATAGATAATCCATAATCTCTGGCAATGGTAAACCCATATGAGTTTATCGTGGACTACAGATGTGTTGACCAAGGTCATGTGGCCCATCGAAGTTATCATTGCAATTGTGGTATTCATTAGGATCTGCTCTAGAGCACCAAGGACATTCTCGCTGTTCAGAGTGAACATTCCAGCTGTTTCGTTAAGTGAGAATAGTAAATTATTTGAGAGTAGCTTGGTGTCCTCTTCAGAAATTTGTACCAGCAAGGTCTTGGGTGAGTACTGGATGCTTCCTTCAAGTGAACCATAGAGCCACATAACAATGGCTATGTAGGTAAGCAAGGATGAAAAGTTGGAGGCAAGCTGGCTGTTGCTTCTGATTGGCAAATGGATTTCAGTGAATAGATTGGAGGAAAACTTTATGAGATTGTCATAGGAAACAATAGTGGGGGAAATAACTCTGCTGTTATTTGCAAATGATACGATAGATTGCTGGGTGGTGTTATAAAGAGAGCAATGTGCACCAGCAGTTTTTGACATTCCATCGGCTTCATATGTATGCCATGCCATGGACATATTCGCACCTGCGGTAGGGTTGGAAAGGGTGGTTGTAGAATTGTAGATGGTCAGAGGTGATTGATAATCAGGTAGTAGTGTGTCTACTTCATCCAGACTGAGCTTCATACATCACAATGCAGGTGCAGTGTATTGGATGGTGTAACTGCATTCTATTCCGCATCCTATAGGTGCATTCCAGCCATTAAGTGTTTTGGATTGCAGCGCATGGTCCAAAACCCTTCTCGCTCCACCAGAAAGAATCAGATTCCATTGAAGTTCGGAAAAATTGGATTTACTGAAGAATATTGTGGGTATGGAGATAGTAGTCTCTCGGGGGGAAGCTGAGCCAACTTCAAGGGAGTTGGGAGCGAAAATGGATATGAGTGCAAACACTTGCAAAATCACTGCCATTGTGATGACAGCCTGAACAACATTCCAGAATGTTTTCAATGATGCGAGGTGGAAGATTCGGAAAGGACCGGGTAGACCAAATAAATGGTTTAATTGAAGGATGGTAAATGGTCGATGTCGTATGATCCACCAGATCTGTCTATTTTGTGAATGGTCATTTTGCGGTGAAACTGAAGCTCTACTCATGAGCTGGGGAAGTGATATAGAAATGGACCCTGCACAAAGCCATTGGACCAATGTACTCAGAGCATTGGAGGAGTTCTTGATCCAGAATTGGCTTGAGACGGCTTGCCCTCACAGGATAAGTAGGTACTCATGGTGCAGCACAGCAATAAATGTAGCACCAAGCAGTAGTCCGGCTATCACTGCTGGCGTACCTCCTAGTCATGTCCAATAACCCTTGTCCCATGACTCAGGTGGCATGGTTGATGAGGGCGAAAAATCCATTTCTGAGTTGTCTGCAGTTGGAGATGATAAACCCTCTTTGTATCTCAAAGGTATGAGCAGGTCGGTGCATTCCTCTGTACTGTGTTCCATTGTACGGTTCATGTTATACCTGAAGCTTGAGTTGAACAATGTTAGGGCAAAGGAAATTTTTTCAAAACTTGACACATGAAAATATATAGTGATCAACATGAGCGCTTATTGTCATGACAATGTAGGAGAAGAGTACCTGTGATGCAATCAGCGATACAGGTGTCAGGAATTCTTGCTGATGCACCTCCCCATTGATGCTTAATTACTTGGAAAGAAATGGGGACGTCAAGCAGTAACATAGATGGATGGAAGATACAACACTATCACAGCACCTTGATCATGCTGTTGATCCCAACTTGGCAGATAGTGCTGCGATGGTTACATATAAGTGTTTAGCCTTGAGGCCCGACTTTGGAAGGTAGAAATAGAAAGCCACATAGAGGAATTGAGACAGAATTCAGCTTGGTATGTCAAGATATCATAAATTCTCAGAGATGAATTGAACATACATAACAATCTCATGTCAGAGTGCATGGGACCCACACAGACATATACAGCACATGGTAGAGAGCAGTGCCATCATTCCAGCTCTTATCGAATGAGAATGATACACTAAAACGACTGCGATAATGTTAATCCATGCATGGACAACAGCATGTGGTGCAGATACATGCACTTTATACAGCCTTGGAATTTTAACAAGTACCTATGATAAGCATGTAACGTGCCATTCAGAGTCTCATATCCAATTTGAATACTTAATGGGTTCAAAAATAAGCCATCGCCACCGCATCACCTGTTGATCCAATTTTGATACTGGGAGTTGGGAAGCTGATATCAATTTTGATGTCCTCTGTGATTGACCTTGACGCTCGAGTTAATATTGAGTGCTTCTATACGAGTCAACTCTGTCATATCGGAAGGTTATCAACATGAATATCCGGCGGTTAGCGACATTGAGATTGTGCTGGTTGTGCATAGTGTTCAACTTCTTGCAAGATAAAGGACTGATTAGGCTTGTCAGATGTGATCCCGAGTCCCAGACCTTGGTCTGGACTTGAACTGCCATTACCCAGCGATGGCCTCCTTCCAACAACACCTGGACCATGGCACCAACACTGCAGCTGTGTTAATCATGCTAACTGTCTTCTCATGGCTACAATGGTTCCCTAGCTTCAGCATGATCATTAACTGTTAGGGCCCGACTCTCATGTGACTCAAGATAAGGTAATTGCTAAGCTGTCTCGCATTCGGACAATCACTTTGACGATACCATAAGGTAATCTTGAGGTGGCAAGAGAGGTGCTTACAGAAGAGGCTCTCGGCAAGTGAGCAGACAAGTAAGATTTATGTGATGTTAAACCTTAGCTTGAAGCTGAGGTGTTACAGAGAAAATGTCCCTACTTATATACTAAAGAGTCGAGACCTAATAATAGCTATGAAAAAAGATATGAAGATTGGATCAAAGAGCTGCACATAGAACAACAAGTGTTGGCATGACGACCATAGTGTATGGTGCAAGAAACATGCATTGGGCATTATTGTGGTGTTCATGCAGCGATAGAAGATGCGATAAGATGAGATAAAGGAAAAAAGTGAATAAATCGTAACATTACCCTCTCGTTAAGGCAGACATCCTGACTGCCCTAGGGTTCGTCCATCGGTTCTTCTTGAGCTTTGGCGTATTCCTTTCTCCAATAATCATCAATGTAATCCCTCCAGTGTTTGTCGTTTGGAGAGGGATTTTCAACCCAAAAGGTCCTTCCATCTTTCCTGAGTACTTGGTAGGAGATGATGTTGTCGACATAATGATGATCAAGTATCTCCTTCAATGTTTTTTCTGATCTGTCGATAACCTTTCGAGCGGTTATGATGGTTCATGTCTCAGAGATGTTGTTCTCGTAGTCTGCTATGGCTTCTTGTGCATGAGCCATGTCGTCTTCTTGTACCCAGGAATTGTGCTCCTGGGTCCAGCCCTTCCACTTGACGTAGTAGTTGGTTACGATGCATGATTTTTGTCCTTTCTTTCCATGGACTCGGTGGGTGCACGAGTCTAGGACTTCTTCAACCTTGTATTCTTCTTTGTCTTCAATAAGATCCGGTGGCAGTGGTGGCAGTTGCTCTTGATTGGGGAATGCTGGTGGCGTGTAGGGTGTCAGCAGTTTCTCGTTGAAGCATGGTTGAATCTTCCAATGTGGGAGGAGTTTGAGTTTATAGGTGGAAGCACCGGCCTTTTCCAGAATTAGGAATGGTCCGATGCATTTGTCATCGAGCTTCTTCTTCAGACGGGGTAGGTGGAGATTGGTGGAATCCAGCCATACTCTGTCTCCGATGGTGTAGTCCATGGCACTCCTCTTCCTCTTGTCGTACTGGGCCTTCATTTTGCCCGCAGCCTCTTCTAATGCTTCCTTGGCTTGACAGTGTATTTCCTGCATGTTTTCTGTGAAAGACTTTGCTGAAGGGTTGGTGAAGGTGGTCATCCTAATAGAATCTGGTAAAATGCGGGGATTGGTTCCATAATTGATAAAGAATGGGGTCTGACCCGTAGCAGAATGAGTTTGGTTGTTGTGAGCGAATGCAGCAAGGGCGAGCCATTCACTCCAGTCAGTCTGTCTGTGGTTAATGAAGATGTGGAGGTATTTGTTGATCTCCTGATTGGCCCATTCCATCTGGCCATCCGTTTGGGGGTGAAAGGCTGTGGAAGCATTCAGGGTGATGTCGAGCAGTTTGAGGAGTTCAGTCATGAATTTAGAGACAAATTGGGGCCCCCTTCTGAAATTACTGTTTTGGGCATTCCATGATGGGCATAGACATGGTTGCGTAGGAGTTTGGCCCATCCTTCTGAGGTGAGTTCAACATTGCAGGCAATTGGAATGATCTCTTTTGAGAATCTGTCGATGATTACTAGGATGGCATCATAGCTGTTGGACTATGGGAGTCCCATGATCATATCAATGGATATATGGGTCCATGGCTCTGAGGGGACCTCATTGGGGTGGAGAGGGGCAGCCTTTGGTTGGGTGTCCGTCTTGGTTCGTTGGCAGGCTTCGCAAGCTTTGACGTACTTTTCAATTGTCTGCTTGAGTTTCAGCCACCAGAACTCTCTTTGTACGAGTTCTTTGGTCTTCTCAATCCCTGGATGTCCAGTGGTGACATGATCATGGTGAGCAGCAATTACTTCCCCTTGAAGCTTGTCATCATGGGGAACGTAGATGTGTCCGTCATAGTACAGGATTCCCTCTTTTTCTGAGATACCTTGTTCATGGTCAAGCAAATTGGCAATTCCCTGATCCCACTTGTCATGATTTTGGGTTGTGTCTTTGATTTGTTGATGCATCTTGCTGGTTGTGGGCATAATCATGGCCCAGAAATGCTCTGGTTGGAGGACGACGATGTCATCGTTGTCCTTTTTGCCTTGGTCATGGTCATCCCTGCGACTGAGCAGGTCGGCCTTTCAGTTGGAGGCGCCCGGCTTATGATGTAGAGTGAAATGATATTCGGTGAGCTCTGTGACCCATTGGGCCTGTCAGCAGTTTAATTTCTGGGGCTGTCAGAAATACTGTAGGCTTTGATGATCAGTCCAGATTTCGAAATCTTTGGCCGCACCCATGAGATAGTGTCTCCACTCTTCTAGTGCAAGCATGATCGCTAGGAGTTCCTTGTTGTATATCTCGTAATTCCGTTCAGTAACGGTTAGTGCCTTGGAAAGGAAGGTGACTGGCCTCCATTTCCTGTCCTGCTCTTGGCTAAGGACCGCACCAATCGCTCCCTCACTGGAGTCAGCCTCTACCCAGAATCTCCCTGTCTCCTTTGGGAGTGCCAGCACTACATCTTCAGCCATCTGCTTCTTTAGTCATTGGAAGGCCTCGTTCTGGGCTGTACCCCAAGTCCACGGGGCATTGCTGGTCAGTTGGGTCATCGGGCATACAATTTTAGAATAGTCCTTGATGAATTTCCAATAGAAATTCATAAAGCCCAAGAAGGATTGTAACTCCTTCTTGGTGAGTGTGGGCCATTCTGTAATGCCTTTGACTTTAATGGGGTCCATTCGGACGGAACCTTTGCTGATAATGATGCCGAGGTACTTGGTCTCTAGCACCTCAAACTCGCACTTCTCAGCCTTGAGGAAGAGTTTGTGTTCTTGTAGGCATTGGAGTACACGCTTGACGATATGTCGGTGCTCTTGGAGGTCTGAGGAGAAAATAAGGATGTCGTCTAGGTAAATGGTCACCTTCCCTTCGTGGATGAGGTCATGGAAGATGTCGTTCATCATCCATTGGAAGGTCGCTGGCAAATTCGTAAGCCCGAAGAACATAACTGTGGGCTCGAAGAGACCATGGTTGGTCCTGAATGTGGCCTTGTGCTCATCTCCTTGTTTGATCCAGACGTTGTTGTACCCCCAGTGAATGTCCAGCTTGGTGAAATACTTGGTGCTGTGGAGTTTATCCATGAGCTCCGAAATGAGTGGTAGTGGATAGCAGTTCTTGATGGTCATTTTGTTGAGCTTTCGGTAATCCTGTACTGGACGGAGGGAGCCATCCTTCTTCTTGACAAAGAAGAACAGCAAAGCGAAGGGGGACTTTGAGGGTTGGATCCATCCGGAATCGAGGTTTTCATCAAGGAATTTGTTGAGTTCTTCTTGTTCATGGCGATTAAGTGGGTAGACCTTACAATCGAGGGTAGACTTGGCATTAGGGATTAACTCGATTGCATGGTCCCATGGTTTGTGCTCAGGGAGTTCATCAAAATTCTCTTTGGAAAAGAGATCTTTGAATTCCCGGTATTGGGGCAGGACCATTTCTTCAAAGGTCTTTTTCACCTTTCCCTCCTTGGCTCTGGCAGCTAGGTCATTCGCATGATGTACTGCGTGAATTTCCAGCTCTTCCCAAAGATTGACCATGAGAATGGTTTCACCTTCCTCCAGCTCCTCATCCCAGGGGTCATCGGGGTCCACATCGGGTAGCGGGAACGGGTTCTTCTGACACTGGCACCAGGCGAATATGATCTTGCCAGTGGCCCAGTTGATCACGGGATTGTGTCGTAAAAGCCAGTCATGTCCAAGGAAGATGTCACCCTTGCCAATGTTAGTGACAGCAAAGTCGACCCTCTCGTTATGATCTCCTATGAGCATCTGTACTTCAACAAACTCGGTGATCTCCCCTGCTTTGTTCCAGGTGCCATTGGCATTGTAGACAGAGATTGGTGCTGGGGCAGGTCTGGTGATGAGGCCATGCTTCTTGACATAGGCCTCATTGACGGTACTCCCGGTGCAACCGCTGTCGACCAAGGCCTGGGCCTTGAGGGTCTGACGATGCTTGAGTGTCTCAAGTTGTATGTCCAGGAAAAGTTCTTGGACTCCCTTGGTTGAGACCCGTCATTGATACCAAATGGGTTGACTCAGTTCATAGAGTTCTTCCCAAGCTCGATCCCCTCCCCATCTAAGAGAAGCTAAGAGTTGGTCATCAATTTTGTTGACCTTTTCTTTATGAGCCCAGAGATGGAGTGAGGCGAAAGCCTCTGAGTCTGTGCATGCTTTCCTGATGGCCCAAAGGGTCCAGTCCGCGCCAAATGGCTTGAACCAGGTGGACTTTGGGGAGGAAACACTCACTGGTCTGGACTCAGAACACCTCACCTCGATCGTTTCTTCTGCCTTCTTCGTTTGCTCCTTGGCTTGGGACATCTTGAATGACATGTCATCTTCTTTGTTGGCCACCTCTTCCATGGTGGTCTTTCTTCCTCCAGGATGCTGCACATCCAACACTTCTTCCCTCTGGGGGGTCCTTCTTGATCCTTTGATGCTCAGGGGCCGGCGAGCGGTTCCCTCAGTTGGGGCATGCTCCTTCCCCAAGGACGGCTCTCCCTCAGCTTGTTCATCATGGTGGGGGGGTATGGAAGGCAGGCTGCTCCCAGATTGTTTGCAGGGGCCACCAAGGATGGGGGGGCTCGTAACTTTCTCAGTAGATTGACTCCACCCGTTTTCCCCCATTACCCTGGGATCCATCAGCACTTCAACCAGACCCCCACCTGTTCTTGCGACTCAGGAGTGGGGTGGCCCTCTTGAGGGGTTATCTTCTTCCTCATCGATGGGCTCAACTAGTTCGGGGAGAACCTCCTTTGTCAAAGACTGAGAGATCCCCAACATTGTTCGGATGAACTCTGGCCCCCATCGATGTTTTAGGTCTTGAAGGGTGAGGAGTTCTGGGATGGAGAGTGTTAGTGATGGAGGGGGATGAGTGTCATTGGGGTTTCCGTGGTTTTTATATGTTTGTTCAGGCAGAGCCTGAATTGTTTGTGATTCTTTTAGGGTGGTCTCGGGGGAAGTGATCAAAGATGGTATATTTGAATGCTCAGATATTGTGATAGACATATGTAATGATGTAATACAATCAGATGATGTCTGCACAGCAGGACCCGATGACCGACCACCCAGAGAGGAGGATTGGGCTGAGGAAGTGGAATCACTCACTTCTTGGCCTTGCCTTTTACCTCCTCAACCTTTGATGTCGAGGGCGTCTTCTCCTCAACCTTCTTGTGCCCAGCTGTCTTGCAGGCTTTTTCATCATGGATGCTACAAATGCAATGTTTCCATTCAGCATAGGTGGACGGGATCATGCCTCTGAGGTTTGCAATGGAGTCGGTGTAAGATTTGGGTACCCCTCATTGAATGGCCTGGACCAAGGTGCTTTGGGGTCCTAGGTTGTGGAGCTGGTCGGCCTGGTGAGCCAGTTCTTCCAATTTGCGGAAGTACTCAGCTGCAGTGCCAGTCATCTTGAGATCGTTCATCCATTTCTCCATTACTTCTTGGAGGGTGGGATCTCCATATTCGACCTGAAGGGCAGCTTTGAAGTCATCCCATGAGCAGTAGCGGTATCGTCCTTCGGTATCACTCTGGAATTGGAGATGATACTGGGACCACCACCCCTGGGGCTTCTTCCTGAACAGGGAGGTCGCGAATAGGATTTTGTTGGCATGGGAGGGGTAGTAGGCTCTGAAGATGGAGAAGTACTCCTTGCAGGCTCCGGTGAAGTGGTGGATATTGTCGTTCTGCCCCTCCAAGTCTGCCGGGAGGCAGATGAGAGTGGGTTTGACCGTTAGCCATGGGGCTTGTTCTTCTGCGTCCCCTGAGGGCCAGTCTGGTGGATCGGGAGGATTGTTCTTGGGTGGTGGTCTTGGGACCGACCACCTGTCCGTTCGATGTGTTGGGCTCCCATATCTTTTGGGGGCCAGTTGGGTGGGGCATTCTCGATGTCTATTGGGGTCTTCTAATTCTGGGGGCAGGGGTAAGCTGTTAGCAAGGGCAAAAGCCCTTGCTTCTGCCAGCTTCCCTACTAGGTTGTTGGCCAGGCCGGGAAAGGCTATTTGCTTCTCTCGGTGTTCCTTTCTCCTGGCCTCTGCTTCTTTGATTCGATTCATTGTTGTTCAGCCTCGGGGTTGATGTCTGTGCTCGGCCCCACCTCTCCTGACCCTATGAAGAGTCTACTCATCCCCTTCCAGGGCTGGTTCTGGCATCTCCAATCGGTCAGCGGCAAGTCGGGCATTGGCCTGGGCCACCCGTATTGTGGCCAGCTCTGTTCATTGGGCCTCATCCCTTCTCCAGGTTGTGAGTATATTCGCCAGTTGTTGGTTGAGGACTCGCTCCTCCAGTTCAGACCTTGCTCATAGTCCGGAGATGTATACCCCTGGGATGGGACCGTAGTTGAGCTCGTACCACCATAGCTCCTCATTGGATTGGAGGTCATGCCGATTCTGGTGTTCCTCCATTGTCTCATCAATTCCTCCTCTTTGGAGGTAATCTGCCCTTCGAAGGGCCCAGGCCTGGGATCGGTATATCCCATGGGCCATTCACTGGGATAGGGAGAGGGATGGCCATGCTTGATATGGAGTTCCCAAGTAGAAGGGGTTGCTTTCGAGCTCCCTTTGAGCCAGGCACTGCTTGCTCCTGGGATCTCGAGGGGGCTCATCTGGGTCTTCATCCCTCTGGCATGCGCTGAATGCGAGCGGGAATTCTCCGGTCCTTCTTCATCATTGATAGCTAGGTCTCCTGATGTAGCGGATTCATAGGCATCATTGCCTGAGCTCTGCATAGAACCCTGGGTCCTCGCGGTCGAGCAAGGCCGAGTTGGAGGACGTGTCAGTCCTGATATCGATGTCGCTGTTCAGGTGAGGAGTTCCTCCACCTCTAATTCCTCCTCGAAGTCTATTAGATTCAAGGGAGGCAGGGGAGGGATCAGAATCGGAGGAGGAGAGTATAATTGTCAATGTAGGTGTGTCGAACATGGCCTGGTGTGCTCGGAAGGGTCAGAGGAGTGCCTGGTTCCAGAGGGGCCAGCCACTGGGCTGGGTGTCCTCTGTCCTTGTCTTCTGACATTGGACTCGAGGAATGGAATGTCCTGGGTCAGCGATTCTGGGGGCATGTTGAAGAGCTCCTGCCCATAGATGGGGTAGTGCATGGGGTATGTTGGAACATTGTAGGGGGGAATGTAGAAGTGGGGGAGCATTGGGGGTGGGTAGGTTAGGGGTCTCCTTGGTGCCAGTCCATGGCATTCGAACCACTCTCTGTGATGGTGGTAAATGACAGCGCAAAAGGTCACTGTTCCAACTAGTGCTGCAATGGTAAAAAGGGCTGTAATAGCTGCATCCTTCATTTCATCGTTAATGTCGGGGGTTTGTTGAAGTGGCATACAGAATTCTTCCTGCATCTAGCATCATGGAAGAGTGAGGGAAGCTTTGAGCTAATTGTTAGGGCCTGACTCTCACATGACTCAAGATAAGGTAATCACTAAGCTGTCTCGCATTCAGACAATCACTTTGACGATACCGTAAGGTAATCTCAAGGTGGCAAGAGAGGCGCTTACAGAAGAGGCTCTCGGCAAGTGAGCAGACAAGTAAGATTTATGTGATGTTAAACCTTAGCTTGAAGCTGAGGTGTTACAGAGAAAATGTCCCTACTTATATACTAAAGAGTTGAGACCTAATAATAGCTATGAAAAAAGATATGAAGATTGGATCAAAGAGCCATGCATAGAACAACAAGTGTTGGCACAACAACCATGGTGTATGGTGCGAGAAACACATGTTGGGCATTATTGTGGTGTTCATGCAGCGATAGAAGATGCGATAAGATGAGATAAAGGAAAAAAGTGAATAAATCGTAACATTAACTTCGCCTCACTGTGTCAAATATGCTCACTTTTCAGTGCTCATTGTTGATACCACTGTACAGATTCATAAAGTGCTTATGCATCATCAAAACCAATATGTATGACCTGGAAGTCAGGAACCCTTCTGATCAAAACCTGATGTATTAATGATGGGAGAAGGCAAAATACATCAAGGGGAGATCATCAACTGGAAGAACAAGGGGTCCATGTTCGCCCTGTTGATCCATTGAATTTATGATAGTGGAGGCTGTGCACTATTCTTTCACACCCATCCACTGAAGGTCATCCTTTTTACCTGATTGGGTTTGGATGAATATGGGATAGAATCATGCCATGGGAGAAATCTCTCTGACTCTGACTGTCATTCATCTCGCCTTCATGTCTCAAGGCAGTGCCCCTGCATGTTCAGTCTTATATCTCTGCCAATCTGCCCAATGTTCATTTCTCCACAGTACAGAGCACACGTCTTCCTGCACTATTTTGTACACTGTGAGAAAAACACATAAAAATTTGACCCCTTCCTGCTTCTCATTAACTGCTGTACCTTAACTTTATGTGAGGTTCTATGGCTGATGACAGTGTGTGGATCTGTAGTTGGATGGCGAATATTCGTGGACCCTCCACTACTCAGATGATCAGCTAAGCTGTGACTCTCTCTGCCATCAACAAGACGCTGTCAGTGTCAATACGATGGGACAAGAGTAAACTGTGAAACTAAATCTCACAATGCCAGCCTTGCAAGAGAAGAATAGTAAAAAGATCTTTGTTTATCTCAGACAAAGAACATCCAGTGAACTTCTTAGCCATCTATTGCGATGCTGGGGAGTTAGAAACTGATATTGAAACTGATGAAACACGTGCATGGCATGCCCTTTAGCTATGAGCATGCATATCTGGTCGAGATCGGTAGGAGAATGCAGATTTCTTATGTGACCACATGTCAGTTGTAAATCATTTTACATCACCTCGAGATACAGCGAAATTCGGCATCTGGAAGATATACACCAGACTATCAGAGACATGGCTATTGAAGAAACCTACATACATACGATGATCAAGCAGCCGATGATATTGCCTTATCATGCATTCCCATGGAATTATTTGGCAGTCATCCCTTGAGTGCTTATATGATGTTGGCAACAAATCAAAGGTGCGTCCAGCTAGAACTAAACATCTTTTGGGAGAACTGTAAACCTATCAATGAGGTAAAGAACCTACTGAAGTTAAAATTTAAGTGGTAGCAGAGCGCAGGTTTTGGAGGGGCTCCTCAACATCCTGCAGCATCAACATTGTCCGCGATATGGCACGCGTATATGATATTGTACATATCTCTCTGCATCAGCTGACCGAATTAATCAAGCTTGGTAGAAATTTTGGGTGGGATACTACAATAGAATCATCTGCCACAGAAGGGTCCTGATGCAAAACTTGGTCAGTCTTAGCAAACAACAGCAAAAGTTGGCATTGTAGCATACCTTGACTCCCATTGCACATGTCTATCTATGGCCATTCTAGGAGTGTTTGTCTTAGTAGAGTAAGTGTCCACCCAAATAGGAGACAGAAAGAAAATTGTTCCGAGTCCTGTGTATACAGGATTGGGTCTGCCGACCACTGGCAGTGGTGCAATTTGCTATGCTAGATATGCCGTAGGTCATTCACATTGTTGTCACGCATCACAATTGTTGCTTTTTCTACTAAGCACCCATTGCTCTTAGCTTCCCACTGTCCAACTGTCTTTTTGCCAAATAATGCTATGACCTTGTCCTCATATCTTGTGGTCCCGATTCTTGAAGTCTTTTCACTTGAGATAAATCCTGCTGGGAATGCTGCCTCAGTCCATTTCATCACTTTCACCAGTCTATCCCAAGTCACATTAACTTTGTAACTCCGGCAAGAGTTCCCGGGCACATTTCAAGTTTCACATGTTTTGAGAAACTGGATACATTAAATGGTCTCACTATAAGGCAGCGGTACTGCAGCCAGAGCTCTTGGGATGCATCAATGTAAGACCTTTGTATCTCATTTCTTCCTTCTCATCCCTTTACAGGTCCTAGCTACAGTTCTTCATGACCATCCATTCCTCAAAGCCTTCATTTCAGTGGAAATGACACTATGGGTGGCTGAGATGGCCAGTGTGGATGCTCCCATATACATGTACACCCAATGGGGGATCTTCAGTCCTTGGGATCTAATATCATGATTCCATGCCATGTCTCATGGCTATCTTCTTCGGCTAGCTGGGATATCATCTGTTGTTTGATTCCGATCAATTCCTAAATTGTTGTCTCAGGATCCAGGTGCAAATATGGCTATTCTTGTGGACAAAGCTCTCCATAGGTTGAGTCATGATGGAAATATGGTTTTGGGTGTGTGTCCCCACTCCTTTTCCTTTTCTTTCTTAAACAGAATGCCCATTTACACCAGTGCAGATTCCCTTCTCGCAAGCACAGAGCATGACAATGAGATGATGAAGATGACACACAGTATCAAGGTTTGCATTGGCTTCAGAAATGTTCATATGACAATGTGCATGATGGAATGTAGCGAAAAAAGTTAAGGGTTGCAAAGACAGTAAGCTTGATGTTCTTCACATATGGATGTTATCTAATGTTTGTCTATTTTATTTCTTCTTCGATTGGCGAACTTACCTAGATGTATCCCTTGTATTAGGTATGTGCCTGCACCTTGGGACTTTAAGCTTTGAATCTGATGCTACTTACCTATCTCTAGCTGCACAATCATCGCATATTCTTGCTTGCTAACTAAATGGTATGCTTTCGTGTTCACTACACACTGGGAGCTCACAATCCAGGTAGATTTTTAACTTACTGACCAGCTTAAAGTCTTGACGATGATTATGCATGGTAAATTCATGACATACATTTATGACTGTCAGACCATGTATCTCTGATTTTATTTTATATTATGTATACAGTTCCGGGTGGTTACTCGATATCACCATTTCATTGTACCATTCAACAGGACTGTGCTACACCTATGCAGGGCAGCCCACCCCAGCTCCAAGACTCAGATATGCCATCCCCTGTGATGGCCCACTGCTTCATCTTTGTTTGATATTGTGGATACAGATTCGGTGGGCAGCAGCTGGATTTAACCTCGCTACACCTATGATCCTGCTTTTTCCGGGATCTGTTCTGTGAAGAACTCCAAGTCCCAATACTAAGTGATCTGTTTCTCAGGTTGTCTATTGCTATTGCATAATGGTCCTCTGCTCATGCGTTCTGTTAGATTCATGCCGGACCCAATCTTGACGCAATTTTTGTCTTGACCAAAACAGTGAAAATTGCTCAGAGCTAAAAAGGTGTATCACAATCATGTGTCTTATGATCCTGTATACATACACCTCAGTCTCTTGTGATAACGCTTCCCAGTACGAAGATGTCAGACATATTCACATTCAAATTCCTTCCTTGAACAGCATACTGCAGCATAGTATCTTTTCCCACATCCCACGTGCTCTCCTTTGACCACAGCATCCAATTCCAAGCTTCTAACAGCTCGGACACGAAACCAAGTCGCTCCCCTCTCCATTATTCAGTATGGAAAACAACCTGATGGCAACATGTCACAGTTAAGGCCAATGCAGTGATGACAAGCTACGATATCATCAGGGCCCAGGGTTTGGACACCTGATGTGTTCAAATATATACTCCAATGAAAAATTGCATGATCATCCTCAGTGTATCCATGAGATCAGTCCTTCAACATTCACCCCTGTACCTTAACTTTCTGTGAGCTTCCACTATTAATGATTGTGTACAGATATGTACTTGATGGTGAATACTTGTTGGCTTTCCACTGTGCTTAGATGAGTATGTCAAAAAACAAATACCCAACTGGCCTCGGGCCCATTAGCTATTTTCTCAGTGCCTGGGGCTTGGCAGCTGATATCGCTTGTGATATATGATGAAGCTCGATCCTTTATGATTGGCACAAGTCCCCACTGAGAATCTGAAGGGCAATGTTGAAATCGTGAATGCACTGTGAGACTCCAATCTCATCCTGATTCTGATGCCACATGCTACATTATTCTTGTATGTCGTCTTCTCCTGTCACAGTGAGTCACTAGGTTGGGCTGGATCATTTAGTTCATTTCACTGCTCAAGTTTGCTGATTTCTCACCTTGCAGTGAATCTTGCTGATACCACCTTAGCGTTCAAGAAAGAGTTCTAAACCATGAACAGTGTACCTAGCGCTGCCATCATAGGTTTGATGATCAATGCCGTACAGAGATAATAGCAACTCCTTGCTTATCCAGTCGATGGTCTCCTGCTGCTTCTTTCCCTCTTCTGTTATATCCTTCTCATGGATCCTCAGTTATCTTGAAAACTGCTAGTCTTTCGAGCTGAGGTCCCTTCTCCCAATTCAAAAGCATATTTATATCCGTAACAGATGCATAACTTGAGGAGTATCCTAACATCTTGATTGTTTCATTGTTACTTTTAAAACCCTGATTGGGCTCTGACAAGTATTGAATAAAACCCCCCTTAGGAGTCCATGAACCCCACTTCAAGCTTCCCTCAGAAGTTCAGATCACTGAATTCGCTTCTCACCAACTTCATTCCTGGACAACTGTTCTTGACTATGGCTTCAGCGACACAGATTCCCGAAATGCCCGATGATGAGATCGCACTCATATTCAAAATTAACAATACCAATTTCAACCGATGCATGATCATCAGATTGATGCATGGTGAGCAAACATTGAAGGTTCAAGGTCCATCCGTTGCCGACTAAACATGCTATAGGTATATATACATGTATTTTCCTGCAGACAGTGTGGATAGTCTGTGGTTTGTCTTCGCCAGTGTGCATAAAGCAGGTTTACTGTCAACTGATATCATTCCCCAGTTTCACGCCGGGAGAAAAACAGAAATAGAATTGGAAGGAAAATCATGTTGACTGTCATTATTGCCTTATACCTTCTTGGGACTGTCTTGACCGCTGTAAACTGGGCTTTTACACGGTACAGTTTTATCACACATGGGGAAAACTTTTGGACCATTTATACAGCATTCTATAATGTATTGCCTGTGAAACAAACACCATCAACCTTCTTCATGGTTGAGAATGTCCTCAGTGGGATCACTGGCAGCCTTCAAAGTATCTTAGTCAATATCGCCATGGTGTGTATCTTGCCGCCTACGTCAATCGTAGTGACCTGATCAATTGTTCAGATATGGCGCTGTTGGATGGTCTGGGGTTCTCGCTGGTCTGTAGTCGTGATCCCAATTCTTTCTATGATTGCTGGAATCAGTAAGACTCACTCACCTTCTGTTTCGGAAACCTGTTCATAATTTCTATAGTTGCCAAGGTGTTCCAGCAATGTGTTCAAATAAGATCACTATTAAACGCCACCAACCCGGAAGCCTTTAAACCAACTTCTATTGATTGGACCACGGTGTACCTTTCGCTAAGCTTAGCGGTGACCTGGTTGTGCACGATTCTCATTGTATTTCGCATTGTCACTGTTGGGAAGGCGAATCGCAACGCACCTCTTGGTGGTTACCGGTCAATCGTAGAGATCATCGTTGAATCGGCCGCTCTCCTGTCTATTATCTTGATCATTTACATAGCGACATATGCACGAGGTGTATACATGGAGATTTATATAGATGCAATCACGGCGAGCATCAGAGTGAGGCTCAAACTTATTTATGTGACCTTGTCCTCATTACTATGCAGGGAATTGCTCCAACTCTTATTGTCGGTCGTGTCGCTTCTGGACATTCACGTCCTGATGATGCCTGGAGGGGAAGTGTACTCTCTTCCCTCCACTTTGGAACTCGCAACCATGTGCACACGCAAGCTGGCACCCAGTCCAATGACCATCAGAACATGACATACGGTCTTGAAGATGGCATCCCAGATGGCACAGTGGAGGAATCCAAGCCTAAGACACAAGGAGTATGAATTCTGGGTGCAAACTTTGCCAAAACCTTTCTATTATAAATCTATTATAGAAAAAAAGACACGATGCTACACTTAGGCTAACACTTATATTACACGTAGCACGTCCGCTTCCTTCATATATCGTGTAGTTTGTAGAATATTATCCTGAAATTTCCTATCGAACGAACACCTACCTTCACTAGCTATGCGGAATACGGAATGGCGTATCTCGGAATGGATGGCTCTTCGTGCCATGATGGAGCCTCCAATAGACTTGATTTCACCTCTGTTGGGCGCCCGCCCAGATATAAAATTTAACATGTCCGGAAATGCGTAGGGTGAACCCAATGAGCCGTATTCAAACCCAACAAGTATGTGCTGATAATATCAAGATAATGGGCACCTCAGATCCAGCATATAGAATACGATGCTCTCAGTGTCGTCGTACCTACAACATCGGATTATGCAAAAGAATCGCCCAAGACGCATAATTTTAGCTACGCAGGACGTAACTTTGCCCTTTTTTCACATAGATTGTTTAAGGAAACACACGTATTTATTATCACTTCGACCTTCACAATGTAGCGGGCAAATCAGGGTCCTGGAAATGAGGGCCATAAACAATTGATCGAAGGGGTACACAGCTCGAGGTGATACCCACATGTGTTGAGAGCTAGTAACAAGCTGGGGCTTTTCGCTATGATGCCGAGCTGTCAAACTGTCCCTGAAAAATAGCAAGATCACCTCAAAGATAAGACTCGGAATGATATTTTTATTTACCTCAGTGAATGGAGGAGCTCTCGGCACGACTGTTTCGGGTTCATTTTGAGGGACGATATAAATGCCTATAATTTATTTCAGCTTGCATCGATGTATGAGCAGAGTGCGATGATAGGTGCCCACATAATTAAAGGCACTGACAGCCACGCCTCCTACGACCGTCTCGCGACACACCGTACCCTCTCCACCGGACCAAATCACCTATGATATTATAAGCACTCTCGCTAATCAGGAACATTGAAAAGGGAGATACTCACAACGTCAGCGGCGGTTACCTTGGGCGATGTTAATGAGTGTGGACTCATGAGATGAGTGTCACAGTCGTACTAGAGCAAGTACAGCTCAGTCAGGGCGACAAGGCATCCAAAGGGCGTAGTTCTCACGACGTAGGGTAGATCTAAAAATGCCCTTATTATTGAGGGAGGCTAGTATATTCTTAGCCGACTGTACGAACCTAAAGCTCCCGCAGAATGACAGCACTGTTGAAGTGATTGTTAATATAAAACTTAATGGAACATTGGTGTCCTCACAAAAAGTAGAACCTGATAAATGAGCTCCGGTCAATCCACTTGAATAAAAGGATAGGAGAAATTTTCGTACCGTAAGCCGGCAGCCCGTAGGCAGAGGCCTAATCATAATGTGGTACATTTCCTGGATCGAAGAATGGGTGAGATGCGTTGGAAAGGGATATAGTACCGGGAGCTAACCTCATGAAGAATATCACCGTGCTGGCCGCAATCCACCGGTAAAATGGCTGTAAAAGTAACCACAGTCAGTAGGATCTTCCGTGGACGCGGATCAATGAATAACGAAACCTTCTTCATATCTACCTCCCTCGGTACAAACTTGTCTGCCTCTTCCGGAGTCTAAAGGGATAGAGTCTCAGTCAAGATTTTGAGGGGCCTCGGATACCAGAAGAGCATACAGAAAAAGAGCAACGTATCCCCAGACTGAGCATCATTTACCAGCCATTTCATAGCGTCGCTGATGTTCTTCCTTGTTGGGCGCTGGCGCGGATCTGGACTATCGTCTGTGAGCATGGCAATATCCCACGCCTTGTAGTTGCAGTAACCTGTAAGGCAGGAGTAATTAATAGAGAATGAAGGCAGGGTGTGTGAAGGAGATCAACATATTAAAAACTCTCGAATGCTCCTCGCATCGTTGATGCACCCTTTGAGCTGACCAGACTGTCCGAAATAGTTGATCCCAATCTATGAGAACCGTTTACTGAATATCAATAGCATGAAGCGACAAAACTCACACAGAGCGCCTTTCTGCGGGGACCATGACGATGGACGACGGTATTTCTGGAAGTAGAGATAGGAATGCAAGACGAAATATAGCGCCGTATTTTCGCTCTTTGGCTGCAAAAGCTAGATGGTGCTGGTAGAAAGTTTGTGAAGCAAGACATGGTCCAAAAGAGGGTCGTAGAGAGAGTCGCCAGAATTAGATAGTATGTTATATACCGATTGTCAATTGCGCTCTGGATTACCACGGTTCCCTGGGAGAAGGTTTTATGTACACGATAAGCCGTGGAAAATGACACACCTCGCTTCTAGTATTCCGCTTTGAAATATGACCCGTAGCCCCAGGCAACAAACCCTGCTTAGAGACTTGAGCACGGAGTTTATTATGCGAGACCAGTAAGAGCGTCAAGGTACGATTCATGTCTGAATGCTCGGCGCAAAGCTCTCTCGTACCGCATTCAAGTGCCCTAAGGTAGCTGTCAGACATTTCGTTATTCGCGCAAATCCTCAGAATATTCTTTGTCTAAAAACACCATGAACCACGGAGTACGTGAGATGGCCGTGTACGCACGTTAAAGTCTCTCTGGAGGTTGTCGACTTGTCGTACGAAGCCGTCGATCTCGTCGCGTATGTTGGGGGTCATGAGATACTGCATAATTCTGCCTCTACTGGCGTTATTTCTTTCCATCTCCTGCACTCTAGCAATGATGGCTTCTAGGCATCTGTATACTCCGTTACAAGGGAAGCATACGAGAGGGGGTGGAAACTTACCGTTGGAAATCCACACAGAGTTCTTCAATGGACGACATGTCTTCGCTTTTTCTCGAATATATAAGGGCGACATCGTTCACTGCTGTCACGGTATTCTCGATGCGCTCGACGAGTTCCTGAATATCTCGGTTATTCGTGGAGGCATTCTATAGAGATCCATGGTCATCTTCACTCAAAAGTAGACCAGTATACTCACATCGACAAGTTCGAGAATAGTTACAGCCAATGCCGCTATGCCTTTGATATACGGAAGCGGCGCTATATCTCCTGCTGCTTGCAAGCCCGTGAGGAGGACTAATGTGGGACGAATGATACTTTTTGCTTTGGTGCCCATGGTAAGGTGGAAAGGGAAGATTATGAAGCTGCATGTCTTTAGTCAGCCTATCGGAAAGCATTACAGCACAAAAGAAGGCTGTAGATGCACAGCTACGGACAGAAGTCAAGGGTTGTATACGCGTGAGACCTAAGTGAGGGTAAGCCAGGTGAACTGGAAATTTGAAGACAGATCAACAGATGTAGCTTCTATCAAGCTTCTATAGCCGTTGGAGGCATCAAGTAGTGCTGGATATTGATTCCCTTCCTAGCCAGTGACGATTTATAGTAATAGGACGCTACGGCATACCGGACCATCCGAATTGTGTAATGTGACGATAGGGTTAGATGATGGTGGTTGTGTTTGATGGCTGATCGGTCCGGACTCCGACATTCTGTGGGACTCCCTTCTCTCCGACCACCATGTCAACCACTTCTCGTACCGTTGTCGCTGCCCAACAGCTGCAAATTTCGTTTCACACGTCGTTTCTGCATATTTTATGCGCAATTCCTTGTAGGCTCGCTTTGGAAGGGCAACGGGATGGTAGGGGTGTTGTCTTCATACTTGGTCGGCTTGCTGACACTCTTTTTGAACTTTGGTATCACGGTCTCTGGACAGAGTCTGCATGCGCCGTTCAGCTCTGTACTCTCCCTACTAGTGCAAGCTCTCATTGGTTGCTAAGTCTTCACTATATTTCGGGTTGCGAGTATGCTAGTCATGGGAAGTGGTTATACGGGCACCAAGATTTTACCAGGAACGAAAGCCCGCCACGCTTCCAGAAAGTATTTTTATATGGCACCCTGGTTATCGAGATATGTGTCATTCTCGCCGGTCCATCTACGGTCATCATTGTCCCAGTTGGACTCCTGGGCATGTGTAGGGCAAGATGGCGTCCGATTCTCGATCCAGTTTCATCAACGGTGTCGTTTGCCCCACGATGGCTGAGACTTGCTGCAATCTATGTTGAATTCCATGCCAGGACACCGGGGCGAGCATGCTGGCAACAGATAGAATACGGATGGTGGGATATCACATTAGACGAAAGCAGATTCGGGCTGGGTCACATGATTGTTTAGCGCGGGTGGACAGTCGTTTTTTTTTGGCGGTAGCTTTTCCCATCGATCCACTGACCCGTCTCTCAGACTCTGCTCGGGCAAAGCGCTCGTTCGAGAGCTTGTGCTGCGTGTGGGGAGCTTATGCCATCTTGGGCTCTTGGGCTACAGGATTGATCCAAAATGGAATTTCATCGGTGATTGAGAGCACACGAGGAGGAGGATATACTGGAAAAGAACAAAAGAAGTCGCACAGCAATGAGCATACATGCAGATCCGGTAATGATCTGGTTCTTATGTCCCTGGGAAGAGTAACCGGAATTTGTATTACACATTAGTTTGCTATGCGGGACAAACCGATTCAGCGACGATCAGCGTGGCCTAGTAGAGTTTTGCGAGTCAGAACTAACTTCAGAGGTGTGATTGATAGTATACTACATGCTGGGGAAAATGTACATATACTGTCGGTGAGTAGGGTTAATATAGAGAAGTCCTCCGTCACTCGTTGAGGCACGTATCGTAGATGTACTCCTCTTCTAAAAGTAGATCTTAGTATGTGTCGTCATCAGATGCAGCAATCTGAGCGTTCTGGCCCTGGGCCCCGGATTTCTCCCTGGACCTCCGTACTAATCGGCTGATCGGCGAGGAAAGAACAGGGAGAGATCCGGTCCCATCGACCGTCATCCTTCTGACGCGAACGAGGTTCCCGTCCCCGACATTAGCGTTCGCGAATTTAATTGCATCCTAAATGAAGTCTCCCGTGTCAAAGGTCACCGAATCACTGCCATCTTTGATTGCTGCCATTCTAGCAGCATCAGCCGTGAGTTGCCTGGACCTGGAGCGCGCACTAGTACTCGCCAACTTACGAGTGGCGCTACTGTTCAGGCTATGCTCATCGCTGGAGACCACACGATGATGGGTTATCCTGGGTATCGCCCCCAGTCCATCCTAGCGAAAAATTGGACCTGGAATATGGATTCTCACGTTTTCATCGCGGCATGTAAGGCTCACCAGTTCGCATACGAGGAAGAGGTTAAAAATGAAGACGGAAAGGTAGCGGGGCACGTCGGAATTTTTACGAACTCGTTGTGCGCGCTCTCAAGTCGGGGTTCTATAACGAGAGCACCACATACAAAGATATTATTAAGGCTTTGGCTTCATCGTCTCGCCAGACACCGTTTGTTGCTGGAACGCGCCAAAATGCACGCATCTGGCATGGGGATTCGTGAAACGTTCGGTCCTATCCCGCCCCTCCGTTATCACGTATGCGAAGTTCTCCCCATGCTTACTGAAGCATTCAAAAAGCATTTATTTAATACTCATTCACTTAATGATCTACTTCTCGTTTACTCTAGTACATCATTTTGGTAGTATAACTGAGTGTATTAAATACTGTAATCACTAGCGCAATTGTTGCGTTGCTCCCTTTTTCTTTTTTCTTTTTTTTACCTGAGCAGCGAATTTTAACCTCATTATATGTACTACATGCACTGTGGATATTGATTTTAGATCGATTCTACAGGCAAAGTCAATAATAAGGGGTGTGATAACCAATACACTCGCTTGTCTCCTTCCATTGTCATGTAGACTTCTCATGCCATCGTCGCTCAAGCTGAACACCGGAGAACTCTAAATTTACCCCTCGTTACGTGGTATATCTGGTACTGAGTTCTTCCTCGGCTCACCGTGGAGCTACTACTCGGTAACGGTCCCAGTAGCTGTCCAGAATCCAGTTGACGTTCGACTACATATCAACGAACTGCCGTTATTGGTCAACCTTTGAAAGCTCGGGCAGGGCCAAAGTTAGGCGCTTGATGTGATGGAGTACGGGCATGATGTGATAGATTCAGCCAGTGATTCATAGTAATACTGTACGCTACAGCATACCGGACCATCCGAGTCGTGTAATGTGATGATACGGTTAGATGGTGGTTACGGCTGACCGGCCCGACGTAGCAATTAACAAGGACCGTGGGAACTGAAAGGGATTGCCTTCCTCCTACCACCATGTCGACCAATTCTCGTACCGGTGTCGCTGCTTCTGAGCAAGAAAATATGTGCTCACGCATCGTTTTCTCATATTTGATGCAGATTCCTTGTAGGCTTGCTTTGGAACGGCGACCGGGTGGTAGGGTGTCGTCTCCATATATGCTCGCCTCGCTGACGCCCTTTTTTTAAAAAATATTTAGTGTTATGGTTTCTGGACAAAACGTGAATGCATTGTCGAGTTCGGTACTCCTTCTGCGAGCACAAGGTCTCGTTAGTCACTAAGACTTCACTATATTTTCGGGTTGGGGATATGGCAGTTAGGGAAAAAGTGGTTATATGCGTGCAACAGTGACTGAAATTTATGAAGAAGGACAGGTCTTCCTGAACGTTGAAAGTATGTTCCTGTGGTGGCTGGGTTATTGAGGTATGTATCATCTCGCCAGTCGTCTTCCCATTCAGATGTCTTGCTCTAGTTTGTGCGCAGCCTTTTTCTGAGGGCGAGGGCATTATATTCCGTGAAAACGATGAAGTACGTCAATGAGGTGTGTTGCCGATGATCTTCTTAAGAAAAGCTATTCACTATATTCCTGTAACAGGCAATATAAGAAGGCATGCCCTAGGATCTCCAATATGGACCAAGTAATATGTTTCATTCGTCTTCCTTCTCCGAGTACCGAGCTTCTTTTGTGAAATACACCACAGCCTTATCCTACTCAAGCCCGTAGGACCAAATGTACCCGTCATTTCCTGACCATACGAACGACCCCTCCGGCATCTCCCATGACCGCGCATCTCTGACGTTATAGCGTGAGGTCCGCGTTATCAGCAAAATCTCAGCTGACCCCACCACCGTACGCCTGGTTCTGTTCTACCTCAAATTTGATTGAAGATGTCCCCTTCCACAATGAAAACTCGCGGTTCGCGGTTGTAAGTGGGACTCACACCGGGAATATGACAATTTAGGGGGACACTGAATTGAACCGAAAATCTGAAATTGTGAGACACATTTAGACACAGATTTAGACTATTGTAAACTTAGAATTCTGAATTACATTTAATATCACCAAAAATTCGACACCATTTTGGCAGCTCACATATTAATCCCAAAAGAACTTATTTCTGCAAGTGAAAAACGGGAGCTATCGAAATAAATTTGGGATAATCCTAATCAAGTTTTCGGCATTGTCAGAATCACCAACAAAAGTGATCGAATAGGGACTGATTTCTGACGATCCAGAACCAATGATTTTGGGACTGGTTTTGAAGTATTCGGAACCCATAGCCGAAACGAAGCATTTTGGGGAAGCCGTAACTCAGCCACGGCACATCGGCGGCTCGGCGAATGCACGGCTGCGGCATGAACCCGGAACGGGGCGAAATGATTTTTAGTATCAAAAAAAGTAGTTATATGAGGGTATGTGTGCGCAAGATGAAGGATATATACATGGTAATGACTGGATAGTGAAGTAAGAGTGTGATATTTGAGTTAGATAACAACTAAGCATGGCTGTCGCAAAAAGTTAGCGCTCCAGAGAAACATGAAGCTCGAAAAATGACATACAAGTCGCCCACAAAACGACCCCGAGGAGTACCCACGGGATGAGGTGCAGTCGCGGGAATGAACTCGGCCTCTGTTGGTATCGAGTAATACAAAGAGCCAACGCGTCTCCCGTGGCAGTACAGCCTAGCGACGTTGTTGCGATTGCCATTGCTCCTCAGTTTGCTGAGAAATAGTGAGCAGATATATACTAGATAGAATGGGAGCTTACTAGACTATGCAGTGCATGCGATGTCGGCCTTGAACGCTGTCGCTGATAGCATCGACGGTACGACCCAAAGCCTCAAATATATCTTGGACTTCATCAATGAAGTTTGAGTCGAAAGTAGTCCATATAGCCTCCGTTGTGTACACTTTGATTATCATCTATGGGAGATTAAGCCCTTCTACCTAAAAATTGATGTCTGTCTCTCACCATGTTGACTCAGTTGGTTCTTATACTTGAAGAGTGGGATAGCAGTGGTTGTAGAGAGATGAGCAAGGCTTGACAGTGGGAGAGGCAGAGCTGATGGTGAGAGAACAGAGACAAGGACCAGTGAGAGCCAGTGGGCTCTGACCATCGCAATGACAAATAAGCATATGCCAAACGCGTAGCCACACAAGATACTGTGATCACACACTGATCAATACGACCTGAAAGATTTGACACGTCGTAATATTTTAAAGAGTGAGTTTTCCGTTCTAGTTTACAGTCGATTCTGACATGATGGATGTTTCAGATATGGAGAGACGCCTGCTGGCCGCTCTACCACTGCCATTGCAAGATATGCGAGCGAGCCAAAGCTGCGGAGGGCGTAGTCAAGATAGCACTCGAGGATGTTGCTCAGCCTGTTACGGCTGCAGCGGAGATTCGTCTACCGTCTCCCGAGGTCAATGAAGCTGAGGCTGATGATGAGGATCCGGATTACGATTCGTGGACCACAAAGTCGACGTGGGGATCGATTTGGGTTATTAAGGAGTAAAATCTCGTTTTATCTCTTTCTACCACTGATAAGTTTCATAGGATCGTTACAATCTCATCCCCAGCCGACCAGGGAACGCTCAGATGCTGTCCGAACAGTATGACGCTTGCTGTAGACTCTCGAAGCCAGTACTCCTCCCCAAAATCAATAGCGACTTTGCCCTTCCTATTCCCCACCTAGGCTGCGGTTCCCATTGCAGCTGGAACACCTTAAGACACGGAGTACATCATTTTTGAAGTTCCTGTATTCATTATTCGCTTGCAACTGTCCACGGTTTCCCAATCCTCCTCCAGTTACCCCACCGTGATCACAACCGATGTCTACGGGCCATTTAGTGCACTGGTGACGCTTTCAATGACATTGGGAGTGTCAACGGAGACAGTGTAGGTTGCTGCTAAACCCCTCATCGTCGTCGTGCCGCCATCATCTCTTGGAATACCCACCCTCCTGCCCATAATGGCGACAACAAATTTTCTGGGACATCCGTTGCCCAGGGGATGACGCATCGCCAACTAGCACTATCACAGGCCACAAATTACATTGATGCATTGGTCCTCCTCAATGTCTTCTCCCTCCCCCCGTCGACTTTTCACAATATAGGACCCGTGCTCATCTCTGACGGCAACAACGACACTTGTTGGGGGCTTCAAGCGCCGTAGTGAGAGACTGCGGCAAACTGTGGAAATCGCCGTTATAGTTCTCGTCGTAATCATACGACCGCTAGACCGCTATATTGAAAACACCGATATCTCTCCTCAAAACCTCGATTACCGGCCACATTGTAGGCAACGTTCGTCTATGTCCAGCTTCTGTTTATCACGAGCTGGCTCTTGCTGGGATCGAAGCTAGCAAAGCGCATCTGTCATTACCACACAGAGTAGCCATAGCGCTATTGTTCAATATCGACTACATGGAGCCTCTGGCGTACACCAAAGATGTAGTTCGTGTCGTCAAGACAACTATTGTGATGAATACCGATGGCTCCAGCATTATGCCGAATCGGAACCCGAGTCTGTGATTTGCTCAGGACAGTTTCGCTCCTTGCTGGGTAGATACGAACGCCAAGTTTGAGGTGGGGGACTGTTTGTATGTTCCTCGTCCTCGTGCCATTGCTGCCATGTTCAACCAAGGACTTTTCTCGGGACTCGTTCACTGATAAACAAGCACGGCAGGCAATAAACGAGCAACCTTATATTCACGCACGTCTTATGTCGCAATACCATCAGGTTCCGGAGTGGTGTACATGATCATATTCCGTGAGTCCCGTCATCCTCGTCTTCACATGTGGCGGCACCCTCGACTTCGGATTTCGCCTCCCAGGATCGTATTCATCTTTTCCAACTCCCTCTTTTCTTCTCCTGCCCTCAACAATGATCTCTATTTTGCGCTGGTCGTATCGTCGTCGCGGCAGGACGTACGGTCATCCTTCATCATCACTTGTATCATGGTGTCATGCATGGCATGGAGGCATATTAACTCGATACGAGTCCCATTTCTGCGACGACCCAAGGAAAAGACTCGACAGAACCCCAGGCAGCAGGCCACGGCTTGCCCACGCGAAGCAAACATAGGACCAGGCACTAGAGGCCGTCCTATTCCGTCTCAAGGCTACTGCGCGACGACCATCCCATCTCCTAACTGGATCTCTATTGTCTCCATGGAAGGTACATGTAGTGCTGAAATATACGCATTATTCATAGTTGTGAAACCAGTACCATGGACGACCTCACCTCTGGCGCATGTGCGACATCCATACATCGCGCGAATGCGGCTCTGAACAAGATAATCTAGAGTTGAGAGGGTATACGCAGTACAAAAAATACATTTACAGGGAAGTAGTAGCTAGCACCTGCGCCTTTTTCTCCCCGGACAAGCATTGATATGCGCGTAATGCGCAGAAAATCCCCTATAAAGACGGCATCCACGACAACGAATGTGTCCTGTCTCAATGGCGGCAAAGACATCTCGGGGAACTCCAATCCTGGAGTTCCACTCTGACCAAGCAACAGAAGCCGGATCTCCGAGATCCACGCACGGTGGAAAGGGCTGGAGGCGACGAGGAATAGCAACCGAGCTAGCCTTGTATGATACTAAGTATATGGTAAGTGTGCAAACGCAAGCTGAGAAGGAAGCAGGGCAGACCGTGGACGGGCTCGTACCAGTTGCGGCATACTCCTTCGCGGAAGAGGTCAAGGTGGCCAATATATCCGTCCGTAGAGAAGCTGCACAGACAAGCTGCACAAGTCTTGTTGCATTTTTTGATTATCTCAAGTTCAAATTTTTCGACGCCGAGTACAGAGTTGAGGCGGTGAACTAAGAGGGCAAGGCGGGTGTCGGAGTACTTCGTCTCACGCAAGACTCTATCTGCGATGGTTCGATTGGCGGACGTGTCGTAATCAGCGAGAATCGGGTGGTAGGGTATGTGCGCTGGGTGCACGAACGGATCCCCTGCGTCAATTTTGGTCAGCCGAAGATCTGAAAGTTATGATTGCGAAATAGTGTACGTCTGTATGTACCGTTCCGGACATTGTTACGGATGTCCTGAATCAGAGACAGATCTAAAATGCGGAATGGATAAATGTACTCATCGCCAGTTCATAAGAATAGCTCACCTGAGGCTGCACAGGCAGCTGATGTGGCGACGGAAAAGTATGCCCTGTGAATCGGTGATCGTCCTACAGGACGCGGACGTGGACGATGCCGTGTTGCATCTGAAGCAAGAACAGAGTCATGGGGAAATAAATTTCTGAGACCGATTTCCATACCTGTGGGTACATCCATAGTTGCTAGAGCTATTGAATGCGGTAGGGAAGATAAGGGAAAATAGTCATGACCAAGGTGTGGCTGAGTCGAAGTTAGATAGCAACGATGGCCACCGAAACAATAAGGACCAGTACCGCTTGTCGACCAAGGAGTTTGAGGAACCGAAGTAGGCGGGAGGAGCAGCGATGCCGCCGAATGTATTCAGAAGCACGACAGAAGTTGGAACCACTGTCATGGTATTGTGTGGAGGGCAGAAGACGCGACAGAGGTTTGAACCTCTATCGTCGTTATTGTCTGGGAGAAAGAAGGCAGATAAGCCCGATTCAGATCAAGGCAGATGACAAAGCATGCAATACCGCATATGGGTACTAATTGAAATTTTGCCATTGGATGTTAGTGGGTAAAGGCATAATTATTTTCATTATGGGGTTGAGAGTTCAACGTTCAATATCCATGCCTTAATTGTTTTGAAAGCAACGGCTTTCTCTAAGCCCACGAGGTGTGTGATGCGAGCTGCTTCTTTGCCGCCCGTGAAGCAAAATACAATGGTCATGCCTAAATAGTCATTAACGTCGGGAGGTGATCCGTTTCTCCTTCTTGCGAGGATTGTCAATACATTACTATTGTTCTTAACAAGGACTCAAAATGAATATAGATCCTTGTCGGTCGTGGATCTACACTGGTATCGACGCTCGATTGATATAGTACAATGTCGGATTGATTGTTCTCTGCACATTGTAATTAACCAAGACGTTTTTATGGAAACAGTAATTCATTATTGAAACGGCAAGAAATCTGTACATCGTTCTAGATACCTATGGATCTGCAGGACATCAGATGCACGTAATGTGCAGGCATCGTGTGAAACAAGTGACAGCCCTTGCATCGAATGTATCCCGTTTTTAGCATCGTAAAGATGTCCTGAGGAACTCCAAGGCTGGAGTTCCAATGGTGCCAAGCCACGGATACGGGGTCGCTAACATTGACCCGGGGCGGACGGCGCAGTCCGAGTCTATGTGTAGTGACTCGAATGGATGGAAGTCTCGGGACTGACAAAAAATGTAAGTCTAGAGAGGGGCAATGGAACAAAAATGTATACCTGACACAGGAAGGTGCCAGTTGCGGCAGACACCACGACGTATATGAGCATTATACCCAGCGCACGAGAAGGCACATTTGCAGGCGCGACAGACAGTGGAATTATTCTCCAAGCGTTGGAGATCCCTTCGTCGGATGCCGCTCGCCGAGTTAAATCTGCGCACTAGCAGTCCAACTGCAGTTTCATCCAGATTGAAGCGCGAGGCCGTTTGAAGGAAGTATGCATATTCGACATCGTCGATTGCGTCATATTCTTCCAAGACCTGGGTAGGCGGATGGATTGGATGCAACCCGGGTGCGACTGTGAATAGAATTTAATAGAGAGCAAATAAAATAGAACGAAAATGGCCAACCTTTATAGAGGCCTAGTCGGGCAAAGTATTCAATCTCATTCATGAGAAATGAGTCTGAACAGAGATGAGGTCACGTTGAACGATGAAGAATATGAATACTAACCAGAATGCGCCCTCTGTCGGGCAATTTCAGGTTCAAATATGCCTCTATGCAGTAGAGGCCTACTACGACCTTGTAGGAAGCCACGTCTCGGCTGAATGACTGCAATAGATGAGAATACAACTAAATCAAGAGAAATCAAGAGAAATCCAAAGGCTTACTTTCAGCAGACGGAAGCAAAGAGCCCATCGTTAAGATAACGAATCTAGAGGAAACAACAGACAGCTTTTATACAGGTCTCCAGAGTGTCGCATGATTCAGACGTAATGTGTTTGAAAGGCCAGTAATGAGTAAAGCGGTGAGAGTAGACGTAGAACAATAAAGACTCGATAGATGTTGGAACGTTTATCGTGGAACAAGGCAATGGTGAAGTCGTGTTCAGCCGATTGATATCTAGCTGAGTCAGCGACATAATCCCTTTAGTAAGCATCGGAAGTAATCTAGGCCGGACCGGTCAGTCCTGACATTGGTGGTCAGAATTAGTGCGTGTCGTGCGAGAAGGCCAAAAAAGTATATTTATTCGCTACGGGTATCTAGCACGGATGAATTCTAGGTAGCCAAGGTTTTTGATATATGAAAAAAGAACTAAGCCCAGCGACCTCGTCCCCGCAATGCCCTACTACGCTGCGGCGGTTCTGGGGTGTCTTGAACAGGGGTAGTGTGGGCAGTCTTGGGCTTCACTCGTTGGGTCAGATTCTTGCAGATCAGGAAGAATAGCCGGTCCAAAGGCCATTCGTTCTCAAAATCATCTAGTGGCTGTATAGCTAGAGCCTAATTATACGGTTAAGGTTATATTTCGGGAAACGAGACAAAGAGCTTACCGCAGCCCTCATCGCAGCCTTGGTTTCCTCCGTTTGCGATCCATAGCAGACTGGCTGGACCATAAACTCGACAGCGGTGGTAACAGAACGCTACATATGTATAAGATGAAGAAATAGTGCAACCTAGACAAGTTACGAACCTTCCAGTCTTCAAAGAACTCAGGACTCCACATAGTCATGAGCTTCGGCAGAGCCGTATGACTGGAGTTGACAGGCCTGGAATACTTGAATTGCCTGACTACTGGAGACGACACATGGTGCGGAGCAGGGATTTCAACGTAAAGGTCGTCCCACTCAGCCACCTCTGCTGCTGCCGCATCGTCAGTGACAGACGCACCGCCGTTGACTGCCTCGATCAGCATAGGAAGCGGAGAACTGGAGGTCGTCAGAGGATTCTGCTGGAATGGAGGAACCGACAGGAGGCGTTGAGGTCCAGCAGCAGCTGGAGTAGGGGCTCTAGAAGGAGGGCGAGCTTGGATCTGGCCACTACCAGCGACCTCTGTTACCGGAGTCGGTGAGCGGCGATGAATGATTGGGATTGGAGGCGGATGAGATGGTGTAGTCGGGCAAGTTGATGACTGCAATGAAGCAGGAGAACACGGTCTGGCAGGCTGAGCGGGTTCTGGACAGAAGGCGGGCGGCTGCCCCTCAATATTTTGCTGGGAGAGAAGGGGCGTGTGGGCCGAAGGGAGAATGTCGGTAGCAGCTAGGAGGACGACGACTGGCGGTGGAGGAGCCTCTGGGACGGCGAACGAACTGATGGATGTGGATGACACCATTGAAGAGACACGATAGGCTGTAAAACTTCTGACCTCCCACTGAAGCCTGAAGTACGAGCCAGGAAATTTGACGTAATTATTGCGTACAAGACTCTGGATCAAAACTGCGGCAGTAGCGGAAATTAACGAAGAGGGGAACGTACAATGAGACAATAACAGCGGGGGATGAGGCGAATGCGAAAGGGAAGCCTTCTAATCCTGGCGCCGAAAATAAAATCACAATAGCCAAGAGGCACGCAACGCATCTGAGGGCGCGAGAACAAGAGTATTATAAGGGTCGAGTTGTATCCCCCATTGTAGCCTTTAACCACTCGTTACTATGACCAGCCCTAAGCCCCACTATGCTCTTGAAAACACTCTTCGCGGCCATCGAGGCGCGGTCCTCTGTCTGTCAGCCACAACTAGCGGCGCGATGCTGGCAAGCGGTGGTGAGATATGTCCTCCTCCAGTACCGTCATAAATCTGATTGACGCAAGGTACTGATGGTGTGAAACTTTGGCGACTCGATAAAATGACCAAGATTCGCACCCCAGCAGAGGCAGGACTCCGAGGTGCTGCAACGGCACTGGCATGGATTCGGGGCGAAGACGACCGCGGTGAAGCCTTGACGTTTGGGACACAGGCTGGATATGTGGTTTGTTGGAAGCAAGAGGAGGGAGAAGTAAGTTAGCGGGCCAACATTTTATGCAACGCTAATTTGATGACTACAGTTTGTAGAAGTGGATTGTGCACGTCTCGCTAACGCTAGCGAAATCACGTCGATCGGCTTCGACCCTGCTTCCAATCGCATCGCAATTGCCAGCCATGCTGGCGTAGTCCAGCTATGCGGATTGGATAACAGTAAGAGGCTGAGCCCGATCTTCACAGTGTCCATGCAAAATCACCTCCCCAAAACGATCGCCTTTTCCACCACCCCAAAGGCTGGAGGAGGTCGACCGATGATAACGTTTGGCATGCATGATGGGCTCATGTGAGTGGTCTCGTTACAAAGAAGTGCTGGGCTCTGATCAGATTTTGAAGTTGCACGTTGAAGAGCGCCGATGGAAAGGTAGAAACGACTCAAAACGTCGGCGCAAAGATGTAAGCGTCGTACGCTTTGCCTGATTCAGCAGCACTGATTTTCATTTAGTGGGCACGCAGCAGTCGACTTGCAAAAGGGGGTATTTTGTCTGGACTTGCCAGACGAAGGGGCAGCCTTATACAAAGTTGGTGATGGAATGCGCATTAGGACCTTCCCAGTGCCAGTTAAGAAGTCTGCACGACCTCGGCAGGTGACTTTTGCTGAAGAATGCCGCGTCGTCATAAGCGGGAGTGACCATGGCATCGTCTACGCCTTTGATAGGAGCAGCGAGGAGGCAGAGACGCTGGTGACAGGGAATGTAGAGTGCGTTCAGACGGTTATGGTTGGTAAATCACTAGATGTGGTAGACGACCTTACTCATATAATTCCTAGGCGACAGAAGTCGATGGCACTCCAGTCATGATTGCCGCACAATCACAGGAGCGAGATGACTTCGCGAACATATACATCTGGAAGAAGAAGAAGGTTTCAGCGACTATTCCGGAGGTAGTGACAGAACCACTCACTCGATCCACTAACCCATGGGCGCTGTTTGCGATAGCTGCGGGCTTGCTGCTCCTCTATCAAAATTTAGTGGTATGTTTCGTCTCTTTGTTCTCGACACCAGTCTGATGGTTCTACTGTATAGCCTATCCTCTTTGCGTTGATTGGGGCCTTCGGATTGTGGTGGTAGTGGTAGAGGGTGTTCTTGTTATATGCGTAGTATTTAATATGATTAGAACTGCCGTTAGAACGACAAAGTCCCAGGTTGGCTCATGATGTGAAGCCACCAGGATTATCGTTAGAACGATAGTCCCGTTGGTTCACGATCAAGATGGAAAGAATCCCAAAGACGGAATCGTGTGGCCCATTATTTGTTGCTGCTTGAGGCATATCAAATCATCTTATCTCAGGCCGTGCCACTGCGGCCCATCTTATCTTTCCGGCATCTGATCTTATCTCATCCGAAATCGTTGCGGCCCTTATCGTAAAGTTTTGATCGGAGGCATTGCCTCTTCCTTATCTGCCGCGACGACCCGATATTGAAGTTCAAACTTCTTTGGGAGACGTGCTCCTCTTCCGACTTTACTATTGTAATCTGCCACGACGATCTGATATTGAGGTTCAAACTTCTTTCAGGGACATGCTCCTCTTCCGACTTTACTATTGTAATCTGCCACGACGACCCGATATTGAGGTTCAAACTTCTTTCGGGGATGTGTTCCTTTCCGACTTACTATTGTAATCGTCTCGATATGAATACAGGATCGTATCATCTCTGGAAATGTATACACCGATGCCATGCACCGCAAATTCTCGTTTTTGGAACAATAAGGTCTTTTGCGACTATGATCTTCCAACGCGAATCATCCACCGACGTTTGTCCAATTCAAGAATAATAGCCTAGAGCAGACTGATCGAAGTAGCGACACCGCCGTATACAATAGCGCTCCATCCAAGATCATAACGTCGCTGAAATCTGCTCCCCTGACAACAATAGCTGCACACTACCAATGCCATGATCATCTGCCGACGCGAATCATCGTCACTACCTGTTCGGGAAGGTAATCGGAGTCGCGCACAATAATGCTCTGTTCCAAAATGATAACGTGCTTGAGGATATTACGAACTCAGGAGCGCCCTTGTCTGGATCTGTATTCAGCATTATAAGTATGGATCAAAGCCGCGCTTGGTTTCTCGTTGCCCAGTCGTTCTTAGCGTTCAAACGCTGAACGTCTCTACGTCTAACCTTCGTTCTTTCTAAAACTGTCCAATGGAAGAAGGCCGAGACCAGTCAGACAACGATCCTGCGACGGAATGGCCGCTAACGCGATCGAGAGGGCCGTTCGTTGAATCTGAAGCTAGATTTGACAAATCCGTCAAGAGAAATGTTCCCTCGGGTGGAAAACGATTCCTACTTGACGAAGTAAGTCCAACGATGAATTGGGATGTATCCAAGTTGATGACTAAATAAAGGCTCGAGAAGACGCACAGGCTGCGAGGGGTAGGGAGGCTGGCGCGCGACAAAGGGCCAGGCTCCTGAAAGTACAATTAGGCCTGGCGGATCAGGCAATGAAAGAGCAATACGAAATTTGGAGCAATAAAATTAAGGAACTGGAGCAACGAGTACGTTATTGACGACCTTTATCCCTTGAATTTTCTAATTAGATATCAGGTCGCACAGGATGTGACTATGAGTGATCGGGACAACGAACTGGAGGCATTGCAGGTATGAATACTGCTGGCTTTTGAGCAGAGCACTCCTGATGTTTGAAAATTTGTCAGGAAGCACATCGTAGCCAGATGGAGCAGATAGTGCAGCAGCAGCATCGTTTTGACGAAGAACAAGAAATGCATCGTCAGGCCTTACAGCAGACTCAACAGGAGTTCGAGAAGAAACTGGCCGATGCACTTCAAAAAGAGCGCGCTGAAGCGCAGAGGACACTGCACGAGGGTCTGGAAAAGCAGCGCGCCGAGGCTGAGAAAGCATTTGAAGATAGCCGGCGGGAATGGGAGAAAAGGATGGTACGCGTTAGTCTAAATCTGAGTTTCATAGTTTCACGCTTTTCATAGAACGAGCAATCTGCTGAAGTCCTCGCAATCCATCAGCGTAGTCAAAGCGTAAGCACGCTTTTATCGCATTGGGGTATTGATTTACTTATCATTATCAAGCGTGTTGCTGCATCATCGTTGTCCCCAGCAAGAAGGTACAAGCCCCGGCGAGGCGCCACACTTCCAACCATTGCCACAGTTCCTACAATCACGCTTGTTAGTCCTGTTCCGTCAGCTGACCACAGAATGGGCCTGTCAACCCTGCGGCTGCGTCAACCCCACCTCCTGTGCAGGATTCTACTGCCCCCGCCAGTCCTGCAGCTGTCCCAACCCCACCCTCCTTAGCGGATATATCAACACCCGAAGTTAAAATGTTGTTATGCCAGCTTCTTTCCGCATTTGGATTAACCACTGTTCCTGAACAAGCTACCGACGGAGGTCCGGTATGCCCGGTACGGCCTGTCAAGATAGATGACCAGACATGACATAGTGAAGACTACGGAAGGGAACATTGGTCCGGATCAACAAAGCCGCTGGCGAAGAAGATACGTACGGTTATGGTACAAAGAGTTTGGGGTAGAAAAGCAGGAAGATTTTGGAAGCTTATACGCCTGCAGATGAAGAACTCGTTTCGGCTTATGATAGTGGTCGAGGCGAAGGCCCTGGGGAACAGCTCATTCTGCATTTGGGGAAAAGTGGAGTACGAGTCGTTGGAACACAGCCATCTTGAACCAGTTGGTGAAACGGATTGAGGACGAAAAAACCAATGATGATCAGTGGACCCTGGCCGACGTACCCCAAGCATATATACTGGAGCGTCTGCGTCGACAACTCAGAAAGTCGCAGGAGAACTATATCAGATGCCAATCTCGTCTGGTTTCGAGGGACGGAGTATTACGCTATGAGACAGCACAGGAAGCGGAGGAGAGAGCAGCTATGGAATCGGTTGCTGTACACGATAAAGCATGCTCGAGGGAATCAAAAAAAACGTGTATGTGTTAAACTATGCTTTCTTGTTGCTAGGTTTGAAATTATCCACAGAAATATCTTCATCGTCAAGGCGTGTTAAAAAATGTCATTGCGCTGAAGTCTGTCAAGGGAGAACCCGATCTTGAGACATGGCAGAAGCTGCAGGTGATCTTTGAGCGCCTCGACAGTCACTGCATGTCCTCGGAGGAGTACGAGGTCGATGAAATCGATGGATGCGAGACAGAATATTTCGCAGTAAAGCTTTGCGAATGGAGGCATGAGGACGTTACTGGAATGCTCCATGCCGTTGATAAGATGGGAAGGGCTGAGGCTTTACGAAGTGAAAAAGGATCAAAGCCAGCCCCAAGAATTCCCGACCCCAATAGATTCACGGTGGAGAAAGCGCCTACAGGGCTGCCTCAGGCATTCTATAATCCATCCTGGATCCAGAAACAAGGGCCCCATGTCATTGAGGAGCTGCGAATCTCGAAAGAGGTCTTTCAGATTATCAAGGTAGCATTCGGGGCGTAGTTTATTATTCTTGTATTTCTTGTATTTCGTGTACCATATGAATGCAGTCTGGGTACAAATGAGGATATTATACCTGAGCACACAAGCGTTGGAACGCCAATGGTAATGGACAAGCGAAACAGCAGGCGTTGGAACGTCTATCACCTTGCAATTGCTTGGAAGCAGCGGTTGCGGCCCGATAGGCCGGTATTACTTAATCATCACAAACAAGCATCAACTACCTCGGCGCGTCAACCCCACCATGCCTTCAACTCTCTCAGACGCCCACTGGATGTTCTAACGTTTTTTGGTGCTTCTCAACTGTCTTTTCAACTCTCTCAGGCGCCCACTGAACGTTCTAACGTTTTCTGGTGCTTGCCTTCAACCCTCTCGAACGTCTTCTCAATCGTTTAGGTTTAGTCAAGTTAATTCTGGGCATATGTATGTATCCATGATTGCATCTGTGGAGCTCAGCTGAATGATGACTAGAATGGGCTTTGCATTCCAACATCCATTTTTCCTAGAAGGCGACGAGATCTTCTCCGTTTACTCCGGTGAAAAAGGCGTGTTTCCCCCTGTTCCCAGCGGCTCTTCACCTGATCCAAACTTGGCTGAGTGGGATGCCTTCAAGCTGATGCGATGGGCTTCCAATGAAACGCCATATATGATGCTCGTTCCCTGTCACAAACCGTTTTATGACGCTCTCTTTACCCGCCTTGCCCTCGAAGAGCACACCATTGAACTTTTCTCTTTTTATGACGAAAATGATATCAGGAGATGGAGGCTCGCCGATGATACGATGACATATTGGGTGTCCCTCGAACGCAATCTCAGAATGCTGCTGTCGGCCATGCTCAATTTGAGCACAGCTCCACTTCCCAAGTACTTCCGTCTTTGGTCGTTTCCCAAGAGATTCGGGTACGAAGTCTCTTTCAAGACTCGCAGGGGTGCTAGGCGTGCAATAATGCGTTCAAGAGATGCTTTTGTTCCACTGCTGGCGGCGTTGTCATTCATGATAGTGCTTATGGAATGGCAAGAAGACACTGTAGAGGGGTTTCACTGGCGTGATCGCGTTTTAGAGACGGCTAACATTCATGCTGAATGGTTGGCAGACGTGGAGCAGTCTCCCATTATGGACCGAAATCTTCTACGCGTCGGGGCTTTCGTTGACGTTCAAACGTCCGAATTTCTTTGGTTACTTCCTCATATTTACCAGAGTTTCGGCTACACGCCTATCTGCCTCTGCTGGGGTCGTATAACGAGTGCTCCCATTTCCTCTCCGTTGGGATTGGAAAAGAGAGATATACCAGATCAAGAGATAATCAATTCGCTGCGTTCGAAAGCGCCACACCTCCTCCGTCAGTCCCAGTGACAACGGATGAACCCGCGCTAAAAGAGCTTCATTAAACGCTACCAACAAGAAAACACTTCCTCAGGTAGAGCGATATAGCTGCCAGCGTCCCGGCGAGGATTGGAAGGCCTTTTTCTCACGCCGGAGCAGGCAGATATTCAAAAAGCATCTTCAGAGTCTGCTGAAGACCGTGCTGCCCGGGAACAGCGAATCAAACACGCAGAATTGCAACAAGTTCCTGGAAAAGGAAGCAAAAGTGCCAGGGTCTTCTGGTGGGAGGAAGTAGACGGGTTCTTTGTCCGACGAGCGGCTGGTTGTGGGAAGTATGGGCTTTATTGGGCCTTATATGGGCGTCGACAACGACGGTATGATTCATTTCGCAATGAATGGGATCTCTGCGAAGCACTTGCTCCCTCAGATTGTCCCAACGAGGATGACGACTATGACGGCTACGGTTCTGACGACGACGATTTCTACCATGAACAAAGCAACATTTTGGTAGTCGATGATGATCGGGACCAAGTGGATCACGACGAAGAACAGTATTCATCAAAGATGGACCTTCAAAGAATGTATGCAGACGCTGTGGAGGATTGTAGCCAAGAAGTCTCGCCTCGTAGTTATGGAGCGGTTGACGACATAGCCTACAGTCGGTTCGGGTATAGTCCCATTGGTGAAGTCCCAGATTTGCCAGGCACTATCCTGTGGGACCGAGTATGCAAGTTCGTCGGGCTGGGATGGGATACTGGGATGATGTCGCAGGCTTCCAAGGCTCCCATTGGCAAGTTCTTCAGTATCCTGCAATCCGCCAAAAGAATCAAGACATTTCCTCTGAAATTTATGACTTAAGGCAGCTGGATGCAGATGTGATGACTCCTTTCAAGTACCATTTGCGGCGGAGGTTCTTGACTGGTGAAGGCAGAATACGATGTGCCGGGAGTATTACATGTTTCATTTCGACGAGACAAAAGAAGTCCTTCTGTTAAGCAGTTCTGCATCTACAATACAAGTATTACGCCATCAATGGGGTTGCCAACCAGGGCAGTCAATTTACGATATCATACGCGAGCTTTTGGATAGGGGCATCGCCTTCAACTTTGCCATTCCGGGACCCTATCGCTCACTGAAAGCAGAACCGGATCCGATACATGCTCGTATCGCTGGTTATCGGCCAAAGAACTACAAGCCGACCATCTCGATTTTGTCGCATATGAGTGGCATCGTAATGCCTTTCTTCGGTCTCCTCGAGGGCGAGCAGCATGTTTGATGGGTGGTATTGTTGGCCGTCTGGCTCGTGGTATAGTTCCGTATGAAGAGGTATATCGTGGCCCATCAGAGGATGTCTTTGAGGATGGTGTCAATTTTCAAGACTCAGGCAGCCTTCGGTGACGTTATGGGATGACAGGTTGACAAGTGATGAGCTCGATCTAGTCTGCGGAGTATACAGAATTGATACTGGTATGCTTATCTTTTATTACAGTATTCTATATCTTAAATCCTTTTTCAGGACAGCATGGGCAATATAGTAACCAGATGAACATTATATCATGGTGGCCCAAACCTTCGGCATGGGAGACATCCGGTCTATATATAGGATTTTGGTCATCTGACTGTGAGGCCTGGTTTCAACGGCGGCTTGATGTCATTCATTCGGGGAAAGCAGATCTTCGGACGCTTGCACAGTGGAAGCACTCCTTGAAGTTTTTAAAACAGTGTAATAAGGTCGCTCAAGTGAACGAGAAATTAGCGGCCGAATATCTACAAAAGATTTAATTTGTACTACATTGCGTCTGTGTCTATACATTATTGTAGTATTATACCTGGTATTGTATTTTCTTGTAGTATCTGCTCAATTAATATCTATAAGAAAGCGGCAAACTGCATCTCTTCTCCAGCTGAACCTCAACACGTGGGAGACTATTAGTTACCCTCAGCCTCTTACGTAATCTACGGTGCTTTCAGCCGCTTCGCGTTCTAACATGTCGCGCCTTATTCTCAATGAAGGCATCTCTTGTGCTGGCGCTCTGCGTTCTAACGCAACGTGTCTTATCCTCTTTATGGTGCTTCTGCCTCTCAATCTCGATACATAAGACGATCCGAAACACATCCGTCTTTCTGAGTCGTCTCGTATCCGTGTTCAAACAGGATGAGACCTCCATCGGCTTATCCACTGTCCCTCCAATCGCGTAAACCTACAGGAAATGAGGGTTTCAAAGCTCTGCTGCTGCGTCCTTTTTCCCGAGGGCCACACCATATCTAAACGGGATGAACTTGCCCACAAGCTGGACATCAAGAGACGGACCGATGTGAGTGTCCTTCTTAACGGACATATCTTTGACTAATTCCAAGAAACGATAGCTACCAACCTCTACAAGTTACACCACGTCCACGACGAATATACATGCGGGTGATACACCCACCGACACATCCGCTGATGAAGATCTGGCAGATTTTCTTGCGCATTGACCCTCACAGACGATGGACCTTCGAACGAAACAGACCAAGTAAACTTTGGATATCGTCTAGTGCGTTAAACGCGCCAGAACAATGCAGTATCCGGACGGAAAGAATTCCATTAGTCAAGAGGACGCCCAACTCAGTGTCAACAGACTCCTGTCGAAGGCCCTTGCGTACCATCTACGCTTCCTTCTGTCTCTGACGCTCCCAGCCCTCCCCAGGCACCTCGTTCCAGACCCATACCTTGGCAACGGTCTGCTCTTCCCCGCCCGTCAGTTCAGACACGCTCAAAGCCGGCTAAACCAGATCGTCCGTGCGCCGTCGTCAGAAAAGATATAGAGAAGATGAGCAAGGCTGAGGAAAAGGTTGAGAAGCTGGAGACGGAGCTAGGTCGGCTGCTAGAGTCAATTGAACGTGTCGACTTCGACGATGCAGTCGAAGTTAGCGACACGCGCCGTCTCCTCGATGACAAGGCACTCATCGGATCTCTATGGCTTCGTTATCTCCATAAAAGCTGAGAGGTCCGACATGCTTCCTCGCAGAACGCGACTGATCGAACGCCTCAGAGGCATGGAGTCGCAAGTCACTGTCATTGGTAGCCATTTGCCCACATCTACAGGTCCAGTCATGTACGATGCTGGTTAGTCTTTCTA